>PVHP010046555.1:0-13229 GCA_004024765.1 Zapus hudsonius | reverse complement strand
GGAACAGCTGTGATTACCTGAGCGTCCTCAACAGGTGACCCATTTACACTCTCTTGTGGGAGGAGCAGGAGGTCACAGACCTCTGCTGTTATATAAGGGGTCAACAATGACCGGAGTTCAGTAGAGGCTTCCAGTCCCGCCTGTCTCCCTGCCCGGGGAAGCCCAGTGATGCAGCTGCCTTTGAGTAGCCCTGCTCCCGTGAGAAATCCTAGCTAGGTTCACCGGCTAGGAGCTCTCTCTGGTTTGTCATGTCCTCTCTCTCCAGGACCCTGACAGTGGGAAGTACTGGCCCTCTCCCCTTTCTGACCCTCCATTTTCTCCAGCACCCAGAGTTTCACGCTGATCTGTCCTGGCTTCTGTGCCCTGCCAGGGACCCTCTGCTCAGTGGTCCCTGTGCCTCTGGAGCCTTCCTCTGGCAGGTCTCCCCCCTCCAGAGCCTTTGTCTCCCCTCCAGATTCTGGGATGTGTGACACTGTGGAGGTGTTTTCTGTTTGCTTCATGAAAGAATTCCTCTCACAGACGGGAAGCTTGGTGTGATGGGGTCTGCGTTGTGTTATTTTACCCATAAGACTTAGGACGCTGTGAATTCACTTGTTGAGTCGAGCTTTGCTCTGCATGGGAGGAGCTGTTGCTGGTAGCCTGTTGAAAAAATGAAGACATGCCATGTGAAACCGAGGGCAAGCCCTCTCTCTGCTCCCTCTCCGGTGAGCTTTTTGGCACTCCTCTGTTGTGCAGACGAGAGATGGCCAGCATGACCAGTGTTTCATCGAAGTGGGAGGGGAAAGTTCCTGCCACCTCCAGAGCCCTGGCCATAGTCAAACAGCAGTGGACAGTCGGTCCTCCATGCCTCCTCCACTCCCATGCAAGACAGGGTCACTTCATACTTGAAAGAACTACGTGAGCAGACGATTTTATGCCACTTAAACCCTTTACAGCAATGACCAGATTTTGAATGCTTCATGACTGAGAATTCATTCTGTTAGGAACACAGACTGTGAGTCATTCTGTAGAAGAAGGAGAGATGATGAACAGGACTGGCACGGAGTGCCAACAGTACAGCACACACCTCTAGATTTGCATTTTCAAGGCACGTATTAGCCTTTTAGTGCTTTCTTTAATTATACCCAGGAAAAAGTATATTTGGATGAGTTCTCTGGGTCTCCCAATGAACTTGCTGCCAGTCTGGCCACACCACACTCCTGCCCTCTGTCCAGACACACTCATGGGCCTTGGGGAGGGGGTCTTCTTCAGCCCAGGGGCAGCTTCACAGAGACATGAACTTCCTAGCCAGGCTCACAGGGACCCTCTTGCCCTCCTTGCTAGCCGGGGCTGCTGGGAGCAGGGAGGAGAGAGTGAGGCAGTGGGTGCAGCCCTGGGGGCTCCCCACAGGAGCAGGACACCTCCCAAAGGGAGGGGTGCATCTGCAGAGATCTGCCCATCACAGCCTGTGTAAAGGAGGAGGGTAAAGGAGGCTTTTTTTTTCTCTGATAAACAAGTCAAGTCTCCTACCTTTCTCTTTTGAATCACAAATGTCCTGTCTGCTTTTTGCAGTCAGTAAAGAATGTTCATACGCAAACATGCGTGCCTAGGCTGGAGTTTGTTTTCTTTCAGGAGTGAGAGAGTGGGAATTATCTTCACACGTTCGCCCCGCAGGAGGGTTGTTATCCTCACTTAATTCAAAACCATGAAAATCCTTTGAAATGTGACAGATTTTTTAAAAATGAAACAAAACAGCTCTCACGCATATCTCTCCACCCCATCTGCCATCACAGCACAGCCCCAACTTCCGCCCCCCATCATTTGAAGCAGGGTTGGTCTTTGAATTCAACAATGCCAGGAGATCTAGAGTGGGGAGGGCAGGGCTGAACAGGACAAAGCAGGGAACTACACTCTGAGCAGGACTGGGTTTCCTTTGGCCTGGTGTTTGTGGCGAGCGGAGGTTGATGGGGAGAGCCGGGCATGCGCCAAGGAGTAGGGGTGGAGTTGTGGGTTCTGCCCTGTGCTTCTGAAACTGACACCCAGTTTCACAGGCTGGCAGGGCGTCCTGTTTGTCCCGTGTGCTTACATCTGTCAGCTTGCTTAGAAGTGGGTTCCTCGATTTTACAACAGTTCAAAACTTTCCCCAAGGGCCACCTTTCCCCTTGTTGGCAGGAATTCAGATGGTTTTCAGATATTTTGAATTATTACCAATGGTAAATTTTCTATAAACATCTTTTTTTAAAGGGTATACATTCCTAAAAGAAAAAGTACTCAAAAATAAACCCAACATTTATTGTAATGTCTACAGCAAAATTACTTTATATCTAAAATATCCTGACTGGCTGCATACTAGAACTCATTTCTTTATTTCTTATAAATTCTAGCCTCTGTGTGTGTGTGTGTGTGTGTGTGTGTGTGTGTGTGTGTGTGTGTGTTCGAGTGTGTTTTCTCAATTAGATGGATGGGTGGCGACATTGTCTTGAGTCCGAATTAGACTACTTCCTGCACTACAGTGAGAACTAATTCTTCCCAGCTAGCTTGAGTGACCATTTGCATTTCTTCATTTTCCTTTTGAATAGTTTAATTTTTTTTGTTGTTGTTGTTCTCTGGAGGCTCTGTCCGCAGCCCTGGCCTGTGGGTGTGCTAGAGCCCTTGAATAGTTTTAATTTTTATCATCAATTTATAAGAATTTTGTACATCATGTATATTAACTCTTTAAGTCACATGTTACAAATATTCTCCTTTTTATTTATCTTTTTGACTTTTGTGGTGTGTGTGTGTGTGTGTGAGTGTGGGTGCTCACATGCCATTCTGGGTGCACATGTGGGGATCTGAGGACAACTTCTGGGTGCTGCCTTGCTTGCTGTCTGCCTTGTTGGAGGCAGGGCCTCTCATTCTCCTTCCCGTTGGTCACCAGTCTAGCTGGTCCCCAAGCTTCTGAGAGATCCTCCTGTCATCTCACCATGGCATGCTGGGATCACATGAGCTCCCACACGGGTCTAAGGATTCCAACTTGGAGACTCTGGCCTGAGTAGAGGCATCTCCCCAGGCTGTGTTAGCTTCAGTTTTGTCTCTGGCATCTATGACATGATGCATTTCTTCATTTTTATATAGCTCAAGTTTACGTTTTTTCTTCTGTTTTCCTGTCTTCCCTCAAGAAGAGTTCTAATCCTCAAAATTTCATGGAAGATCTTTGTATTTCGTTTGTTTGCTTGCTTGGTGTCTTATTTACATTGAGGTGTTTATTCAGCTGAGACTGCTCTAGTGTAATTAGGACAGGTTATTCTCGTTTATTCCCATTTGACTTTAAAGATTGTAACAGATTATGTTGGTTTTGCTAATGTTGAGCTATCTCCACTTTCTTGAAATAAGCCTTGCTTTACCTCTCATTGATTCACTTCTGGGTTCTGTTTTAGTACTCGACAGAGACTCTTCACACCAGTATCTACAGTCCCCGAGCACGAGAGCATGCTGAATACAGTTATTAGTTTACCAGAGAAGATATGATTAAGTAGTTCTTAAGCATGACCAAAAATTCAATCTCTTAAGAGAGAAATGTAATAAGTAGTCTGTCTCCGACTTCGGAGTCTTACTGATTGGATTGCCTGTCCATTACCTGTGTTTTTTCAGAAACTGGTCCTCTTCCCTTCCACAGCAGACTGTAGTCCCTGGGATCATGGCTCCTGTAGGGACTGTGTCTCTAGCCCTGCCCTGGGCCCCCAGCCACCTTCCTGGAGGGTGTGCAGTGTCACAGAGGCTTCTGTCTTTGTCGGCTGTGCTTCTGGATGGGAGAGATGTGGAGTGGTAATCCTTGGTCATGTCAGTTGGGTTATACAGTCTTAGAAGCTGGCAGAGGCTGAAGGAAGCTAAAGATAGGGCAGGAGAAGGAACTCAGAAAGAAAGCAGCCTTGGGGGTCTCAGGCCTGGTCATTTGTGATTAGTAGAGGGCTGTCACTATGGGCTGTTATTTTTGCTTTGGAAGGATGGGAGAGTAGAAAAAACCGTTTATTTTGTATTCCAAAGTCTCAAATCCCAATATTATATTTTGATTTCCGATTTGACAATTAGCCTTTCTGTTACTTTACCTAATACTTGATACTTAGATATATCCACACCCGACCTTCTTTGTCCTCCTTCCCTTCCTTCCTTCCTTCCTTCCTCCCTTTTCAGAAAGGCTCTTCAGGGCTGATCTGTCATTCATATTTCACTAAAGGTCACATCTCTCTGGTTCTTTTTTCAGTAGCTGAGTGGTTTTTTTTTTCTTTTTGTTTTTAAATATTTTATTCATTTTCAAGCAGAGAGAGAGAGAGAGAGAGAGAGAGAGAGAGAGAGAGAGAGAGAGAAGGACTATGGTCACACCAGGGCCTCTAGCCTCTGCAAACAAATTCCAAATACATGCATCACTTTCTGCATCTGGCTTTGTGTGGGTAATGGGGAATTGAACCCTGGTCATTAGGCTTTGCAGGCAAGTTCCTTAACCACTGAGCCATCTCTCCAGCCCACATCCTTTTATTACTAAACACACAGAAGTGGTCAAAAGTAATAAATTGTACAATGAACCCCAAGACTTAATGTAAAACAAACAAAACAAAACAAAACACCCCTGTACAGAAAAGTTCCAGGCTTCTAGCTTCACTGAATCCAGCACTGAACTTCTAAGTCTTTTTCATTTTCTAACATCTGCTGAAGCTCAGTATACGCAGCCTCTAACCTGCGCTGGCAATCTGGGATCATCATCCGGGATTCTTGCAGGATCTCCGCCTGCTTTTTAATGGCATAATTTTCGCCATCTTCAGCTTTCATTTGTTCAACCTTTTCTTCTTGTTGTTTTGCTGCTTTTTCATACATCACCTTTTCTTTGACCAATCGCTTCACCACGCCGGTCTTGATCTTGATCTGCCTCATGCGAGGATCCGCCATGGTCCTTCAAGCGCCGCCTAGAAGCAGAATTTTTTTTAAATATAAATTTATTGTCCATAATGAGTTACATTATTTAGTGGGCAAACCATGAGTTGTTATCCCAAATTCTCCAATTCCCCTCTCCCCATCCCTGATCAGTTGGATATCCTCCTCCGTGGGCTGTCTGGATTAGTCCTTGTGGCAAGGGATCCTGGATATCCTAGCCCAGTCTTCCTGGCCCAAGTGTGTTATTACTGATGGGTGCCATGCCTCCGGACAGTCTCCCCCACCACGGCTCTCACAATCTTTCCGCCCCCTCTTCCGCTCAGTTCCCTGAGTTGTGGTGGGTAAGTATTAAGGCTGTCTTAATGTTACGAGTTTAGGGGTCCTTGTGTAGCAAATCCTTGGTTTCTGTCTCATTGGCCTATCCTGTGTTGATTGAATGGCTGTGGTTATAGGTCCCTTGTTCATCTGTCATTGTCTGCTGGGTTCCCTATGGATCCTCCACGATATGACTAGAAGCAGATTTTTAAAAGTCAAGTTCAAACATGAATTTATGTACTTCTTGATTTTCAGAGTGGAGTGTGTGTGTGATGGGCACTGAGCTGGAGTTCAGGTTTGCACACAGTGTCCTGACTGGCTCCACAGGCCCTTGGCTTGGCTTTTAGATGCTTGAACCGTAAGGCAGAGAAAGACTTCATTTTTTTCTTTTTTAAAATGAATGGACAAATCACGTGGTGGTGCCATTCCCCTCTTCCCTGCTCCACTCCACCGAGGGTCCTTATTGCAGTCAGCTTTCTTGTTGTTGCACAGAAAAGAAACCAATGAAAAGCAGCTTTTGGAAGGAATGGGTTTATTTTGGCTTACAGACTCGAGGGGAAGCTCCATGATGGCAGGGAAAACATGGCATGAGCAGAGGGTGGACATCGCCTCCGCCACAGCACTGCAAACAGCGGCAGGAACGTGTGCCAAACACTGGCCAGGGGAAGCTGACTTATAACCCCATAAGCCAGCCCCAAGATCACAGCTCCAGCGAGGTTCCAATTCCAAAACTGCCATCAGCTGGGGATCAAACACTGAGAACACATTAGGTTTATGGGCATGCCTGCCTCAAACCACCACAGCCCTCCTCAGTGGGGTCACTGGTATTCACCACAGGGCTGTGGGTGATGGATGAGCTGTGAGAGCAGCAGTCAAGCCATTGTGAGGGTAATGCCTCCGGATGTTCCTTTCTGTCTGTGGCTCTTGCCATCTCTCCACAATGTTCCCTGAGCCTTGGCAGGGCTGTTATAAGTCTACTTCAGTGTCAAGCTCTCAGAAACTTCTGGATTTCTGCTTTGATATGTCATTTCTCCAGCCTTTGCCAAGTGTTGGGCCACATTCAGTTAATTTGGTTAGTTTCTTTGTTTTTTTTTTTTTTTTCAGTTTTCTCCCTCCCTCACCCTGCAGTGATGGTATGTTAAGCATGCCTAGTTCAAAGCCAAAGGACCAAGGAAAGGGTTCAACAAGACAATTGCTTAGGACACAGTTGGAGAGAAAGTTGCAGTGGGTTTCTGATGGATTGTTAAGGCCATTTGTTGCATGATAACAGGGCTTCTTTTTGGTGGTCATTTGAATCAATCGTGACCACAAACATAAGTTTCTTTGATTGAACAAGGCAGCTTATGTATGTGTTCCTCCAGCTCTTAAGCACCATGCTTCAAAAATGTTGATTTCTTTTTCTACAGTTGATATGTGATTTGCATAGACATTTATTCTGTTTAGACAGTGGTTTATTTAATTTCTCTAAATTAAGTATCCAAGAACCATAATAAAATACCAATTTATTATGGAGAACTAGTTAGCAACTATGCCTCTTAATGAAAGCTTTGGGTTAGCCAATTAAAAATGCTTCCAAGTTACAAATGCAATCAAGGAGAGATTGTTTTAGTTTTCTGTCCGTCAGGAAGCTTGTAGCTGCCAGCAAGGAAAACTCTTCTTTTGGGGGAAGTATGTGTCCCTGCTTGGCACCATCCAGTGTTTGACTGACGAGAGCATCTCTCTATCTGATGTCACTTCCTGGTTCCTTGTCCCCAGCCCCCCAGGGTGGCTCAAGGTTATTAGTTCACTCTCAAGAAGGTGCCCAGCCACAGCCCTCTGAGAGTGACGCAATGGACCTCTACTGCTGACCCATCCTGACAAAGGAATTGTCAGCTCATCAGAACCCTCCACCAGATTCAAGGCTGAGAGGACTGAGAAGTTCCTGTCCTGCAGGTATACCTTAGGGAGGAGGCGTCTGACCCCTCCTTTGCCAGGAACCACCCAGCTGGAGTCCTGTGCTGCCCTGCATGGTCAGCTGACCTTCCAGTCTTTCTCTCTTTGGAGTGGAGTCTTATTCTGTGATCACCGCATCACAGGGAGGCCACTTCTAATCCACCAGCTTGCTCCTCAAGACTTCTTCTTTGGGATTTTTAAAACTTGGACAGTCCCATCACCTTCCCCACATGCCCATGACTTTTAGCAGTCTTTAAACTTGACCCACCTGTAGCAGCCACCTTCTCATTGCAGAAACAATACACCCACCCCGAAGCAGCTTATGGGAGGAAACAGCTTGCTGCAGACTTGTAGTTTTGAGAGGAAGCTTCATCATGGCAAGAAGCCTGGCAGAGCAGGCTACAGGGGCCTCACATCTCCACAGCAGCAGGGAGGAAGTCACCCAGTGAGTTAGGCTGGCAAGTGGGTGGGTTATACAATCCCAAGGCCTTCCCCCAGTGACATGCCTCCTCCAGCCAGGCTCCACCTCCCAAGGGCTCCGCCAGCTGGGGACAAGGACAAGGCTTGTCACAAACACATAAGGCTGTGGGGGACATCTTACACATCTTACATTCAAACCATCTTTTGTCGTGAAGGACAAGATGAGGTTTCATATCAAGAGTAAAACTATCTAGAAAAGCTAAGACTATTCTGTTTCCTACACAGAATTAAAAAATTTGTGAAGCTGGGCATGATGGTGCACACCTATAATACCAGCACTTGGGAAGCAGAGGTAGGAGGCTCACTGTGAGTTCAAGGCAAGCCTCGAACTGGTCGGCCTGGACTAGAGCAAGACCCTGCCTTGAACAAACAAAAAAAGAACCTTCACCTTTGCTTCAAAATCTGAATTTGTTTTTGGCAAGAAAGGAAAAAAAATAAGTGTATTACTTATACTCAATTTATTTATTTTTATAAAAATATTTTTTATTTATTTGCAGGGGGGGGGAGATGGTGTGCCAGGGCCTCCAGCCTCTGCAAACGAACTCTGGATACATGTGCCTCTTCATGCATCTGGCTTTACATGGGCACTAGGGAATCTAACCCGGGTCATTAGGTTTTGCAGGCGAGTGCCTTAACCACTAAGCCGTCTCTGTAGCCCTCTATTTCTTTTCTTCATATTTCCTTTTTTAGTGGGATGCACTTTCACTATTCGTTGAAGCTGGGGTTGAGCTTTTAGATGTTTTGTTAATAGATTTCCAACTGGGGAAAGCATTTTCTGGCCATCACAGCAGTGTTGTATAACAGCAGAATCATCAGTGTGTCCTAAAAATACCCAGTGGAATTATCTTACAATCAGAATATGTCCGTTTAAAGACAGAACCTTTAAAACTCTGCATCCTAAGTTAACAGACTTTGTTTTTTAGAGCAGACTTGATTTTGCAGAGCACAGGATGTAGAGTTTCTGTGTCTGCTCCTCTCCCCCAGCAGCTCCCATTGCCAGTGGATTTCTTCAGTGTGGTGTGTGTGTGTCATAGCCGATGCTCTATCACCGACGCATTACTAGTATTCTCTACGGTCCTCTGTTGACGGTAGAGTGGTTTTTTGTGTGTATTTTCCTATTTTTGACACGTCAGTGCTGTCACATGTCCACATGGCAGCGCACACGGAGTACTCCGCCATCGGAAAGCTCCACTGTAGCTCACCTGTCCATCCTGCACACGTGTCTCTGAACTGTCACTTACTCCAGAATGCTGGGATCACAAAGATGGAGTCTTTAGACTTGATCTTTTTACTTAGCAATATAAATGTAAGGCTTCACCCTGTCTTTCCATGGCATGATAGCTCACTTCTTCTTGGTGAGGTTAGGGACCTCACAGAGAATGGTGGCACCTACTACCTAGGACTGTTGTGAAGTTGGCACGGTTGGTCTTCATCATCAACTTGACTGCATTTGAAGTCGCTGAGGAGATACATCTCAGGGTGTGTCTGCCCAGAGAATTGACTGCAGAGGGAAGGCCCAGCATGGGGGACACTACTCCATGGGCTGGTATCTTGGGCAAACTAAAAAGGGACAGAGGAGAAAGGCAGCTGAGTGCCAGCATTCCCCTCTCTTTTCTTCCTGATTCATGAATTTTACATATATAACCCATAGAAAAACCACTAGCATAAGGAAGCCCTGTATAAGTGTTTCTGTGTCATGGGTGGTGGTGAGTTTAATTGCTTGTGTATGTATGCCCTTACTGCTGGCTGGCTTGGAATTCTCTATGTGGTGCGTGTGTGCATGTGTGTTGTGTGTGCATGTGTGTGCCTGTGTGTATGTGTGTGTTGTGTGTGTGCGCGCATGCGTGTGTGCCTGCATTCTAGTTGAGTGCTCTTTGCCTGTCCTGAGAGTCTCTCCATAAAAGGTGAAGTTTCTGAGGGCAGCACAGGAGCCATCCAGATTTTCATAGACCAAACGATTCTTAGCATTGCACCCTCCCGCTAACTGGATGAGAGAACTCTCAGTGGTCTTCATCTTCTGTTTTTTTCCCAACCTGATGGGTCAGGGAGGATCAGTAATGTACTTGGATCCCTTGGTTATAAAGCTGCGGTACTAATCAAATAAATCAAATCAAATTAAATTTGTATTTAGAATCCCTCATAATCTCGAGTCCTGGAGCAAGCACACGCCCCCCATGGGGAATGAGGCAGGCGGCAGCTGAGATGGGCACCCAGGAGTATCTCAGCTGGTGAAGGAAGAGCGAGTTAGCACTCACTCACCCACCACCCAGAGCTGAGCCTACCTGAGGCACCAAGAGCAAGTTTCCACCTGGGAAGGTGAAGCCCGGGCAAAAGCGTTGGCAAGCGCTGGGCAGTTCAGAAGCACTTGATGGGGTTCCCACTCAGAACACAGTGGTCCCCCACACCTCTCAGCGACACTCACACTACATCTCCTTCCTGAGTCTGTCTTCCTAGGTGGCTCACAGGAAGATGTTTCTAGAACAACCCTCAGCCATGCCCTGGAAGACTCCTCATGGCACTGCCAGTTGGCTACTCACTGAAGTAGGGATGGCAGCTTTGTCACATTCTGTGCACCAGGGACATTCATGCTGACTCCAGGGGGGTGGGGGACTGCCAGAGGAACTGAGCAGGGGCGCAGGCAGCCTGGCAGCAGAGGAGACAGAAAGTGAGTCCCAGCGGGTGGGGACAGTGTGGCCACCATGTGTCCTTCGAGGTTTGTCCACCTGGCACTGCAGAGTTCCGCTTCTGTCTCAAGTGACTCGTGGGCTCAGACCCTCTGTCTCACCTTTGCAGAGACCCTGCAAAGAAGCTCACAGCATATAAGGAGTGATTTTGCCCAATGAGAGGCTGAGGATTGTTATAGAAAATATAAGGAGGTCAGAGAGGGATTTTGTGCAAATCACATTATTTCTGCTCAAATTCAAAAGCTCTGCAGGGCCGCAGTGTCTTGTGCAGAGAACATTTTTCCAAGAAAGGGAAAGAACAAGGATCCTGGAATTTTTTGTTGCACTTCCCCTTAGAGCAGGTTTCCACACAGCGTGCCATTCCTGTGTCTTTCAGGGGTTGTCTGTGGAGGGCTGTTGAATACAGTACTGCCCGTTGTTGGGGTCTCTTGGCCAGGGCTGGGGCCAGTCATCTCAAAAGCAGGTCTCTACAAATAAGAAAGCCCAGTAGCACAGTGGAATCTGTTGTTATCTTGTGGTTTGTAGGGGACAATCTGGGAACCATGCAAGGCTGACTTTGCCATCACCCAATGAAAGAAGGACAAAGAAACTCGCTTATTTCAGGCCCCACATAAACTTCCATGGGAACAGGAGTTGGGAGCCTGGGTCACGCTAGAAGGCACCTCAGCCCCTTTTGACTGGCTTTATTCTAGTGTGCAGCCTGTAGTTGAGATACAGAAACAGAAGGCCTGAGACAAGCCAGGAGCCTGCAGGAAGCGTGCCCTGTGCTAGGGGAAGCACGAGACATCCTTTCAATGAGGTGTGCCTCACTTGGATGCCAGTCTGTGGACTGACTGCTGGGTAGAGCTCAGGTCTGTGCCTCTCTGCCTCCTCTTCCTTCCGAGTTATTTCAAAGCATGACCGAAGCATCCCCCGTCATTGGCTACTGTTACCCGAGTTCTCATTAAACACACCCATGATTGGGAGATGACGGTGCCGAAACATTCAAGCTTACAGAATGCTGGTGTACCATCGGGTGTGTGGTCATGGCACATTCCAGCTGGCCGGGGAGCCAGACTCACAGAACACCGGCCCTAGAAGGCTCATGACCACCAGCACCCCATCCACAGGCACCACCCTGCTCCTTGCCCTGCACGAGCACCCACTGGTGTATTTCACTCCATCTTCCACTCATTCACTTGCAGTGTGCGCGTGTGCACGTGTGACTGAAGGCCATTGTTTATAAAGGGCTCTGAACCTGCCATGAGTCTTCACTCCGAATCCTGTCTATCTGCAGATCAACGTTGCTGGCTCATTGCTCCTCACTGCTGTGTAGATTTGTGTCTTCTTGGAAGACTACGGTTTCCTTTGTCCCCAAGATATAGACGAGCTTCCTCAGGACCACTGCCTGGGACTGTCCCCGCTGACCTGGGCACCATGAAGGAAGTGTCCCTTAGCAGATGTGTGCCCCCGCTTACCTGGGCACCGTGAAGGAAGTGCGCCTTAGCAGATTCATCAGGTAAGCCCCATGTAATATAAAACTTTGGGGCCTTAACTATTCATGTTTTGTAGAAAAGATGACACTCAGAAGTGCAGCTGAGATCACTGCTAATTAGAAAGCCAGTGTCTGAGAGTCTATTTTTGCAGTGTCTTTTTCCTTTTCTGCTAATGACTGCAGGTGTTGGTGGCTTTGCCACACCTGCTGAGTGGCAGGCTGCCAGGGAGAGAGCCACTGAGTTATCTGAAGAGCGGGCAGAAGTAGCTCATCAATTTCTATTTAAAGAAATTAATTGTTTCAGCATGTAGCAGGCATTTGAGGGTTCTTAAAAACGTTAAATAATCCCTTTGCTTTATCTTCATGTCACTGCGTCGCTAGAGTTACCTTGGCCTTTGTTCCTCTTGTGCTTGGGACGTTCTCAGAGCTGTCGAGAATGCACACAGGACATTATCACTTGCACATGTCTTTTTCATTCTGTGCAGGATCTAGGATCAGCATCTGGCAGGCTTGGGATCTGTACTTGTTTGGAGCCTGTCAGCAGAGCTGACTTGAACTTTGTGTGTGACATTCCTTGGCATTGCTTTATAGTCCCTTCTGCGCGTATATGAACTCCTCGCCTTGAATCCAGGGCTGTGTGTGTTCATTCCGTCTTCCTTTTGCAATCCCCCCCTCAACTCTTCACTCCCCTCCCCTCCCCTCAGCCCCTAACTGGAAGACCAGGAAGAAAGCCTTCAAAAGGTGCTCTAAAATCCTCATTGCTTAATTGACCGCTGTCATAGGTCACCTCTCCAGGAAGCAACTCAGGGATGGAGACAGACGGCAGGACGTTTATTCGAGAAAGTTCCGGACTTTATTATTACATTCCTGTTGCTTCACTATGACCAAAAACCTGTCATGGTCACCTCAAATGAGGAAAGATTTATTTTGGCCCAGGCTCAGGAGGGTTGGGCAGAGTAGAACAGAGCAACTCAGGTCACAGTGAAGCAGAGAACTGGACAGGAGCCACCATAATCATATGCCTGGGGGACGCCATCCCAGTGACCTGCTTGCCCACTAGGCTCACCTCCCAAGTTCCCAGACCCTCCTCAGGAGCACACCAGCTGCTGGCCAAGTGTTCCCATGAAAAGTTGACCCCGTGGATCCCTGCCGTTTCCTGTGTCCAGCATCTCCTGGTAGTTACGATCGGTTACAATTAATGCACTGCTAGTGATAATATTAGAGAAAGTTCTTTTTTTCTTTTCTTTTTTTCAGTTTTCCCCTAGCAAGGTTTATTCTCGTATCTCCCGCCAAGTCCTAGCTGAGCTCTTTCCTGAAGGAAGGGGCTGGGGTTCCTTTCAGTCAGAGAATGGCTCTTGAAACCAAGATTTGCCAGGACACCTCGACTCTTTAGCTTATCTAGGCCTTCGTATTGAAGGTGGGTTTCTTGCAGACATTTCGTGGTTGAGCCTTGCTTTTAT
>PVHP010046554.1:0-13233 GCA_004024765.1 Zapus hudsonius | reverse complement strand
TTTTTTTTTTCTGCCGTGTGTGTGGGTCAGCCTAGCTGGCATGTAAGCTTCCAGAATCTTCTGCGTCCACCTGCCATGGCCTCATGGCAACACCTTCGCCACTTTGTTTCCAACATTACATGAGTGCTGAGGAACTGAACTCTAGCAGGCTTGCAAGCAAGCCCCTTCCTCGTCTTTAGTCTAACCTTGGAACTACTATTTACTTCTATCAGGGATGCGTGGTGTCATGGTTTGATCCAGGTGTCCCCCACAAACAATTGAATGTGTTCTGATAGATCGATCCTCAGCTGATGGCAGTTTGGGTTTTACAACCTCGATGAAGCTGTGTTGTTGGGGGCGGGCTTATGGGATTATAAGCCAGCTTCCCCTTGCCTGTATTTGGCACACCTTCCTGCCGCTGTTTGCAGTGCTGTGGCAGAGGTGATGTCCAGCCCTCTGCTCATGCCATCGTTTTCCCTGCCAGGGTGGAGTCTCCCCTCGAGTCCGTAAGCCAAATAAACCCATTCCTCCACAAGCCGCCTTTGCTTGGGTTCTATCTACGCAGCAACAAGAAAGCTGACTGCAACACGAGGCTTTGAGTCAAGACACTTGAACATGGATGGCTGCTGATTCTGTGTAGTTCACCAGAACTTGCCACACCTTGGGCTGTAATCCTGCAATACTACACTTTAAAAAGACATTCTTTGTGAAACTAATTTAAACTATTATCACTGTGATCTAAATGCCCACTGCTGGTTTCTTTAATGGATCAATTAAATGCCCATGGAGAAGAACACAAAGGAAGTTGCTGCAGCTTAATTATTGACCTGGTCAACATTAAGTAGAATAACATTCATAGTTAATTTTCATTGAAAATTTTGAAAACACAGAAGCCACATTTTCTTAATGTCATTACTACTGTTAAGCAGAAAATCAAGCTCATAACATAGTTTCCTTATATGGGAATAATAAATTAATAGAGGGTAACTTCAAGACTGGGTAATATGAAAAGGTGGTAATTTTTCTTTGAAATATATAATATTTGATTTTGAGAGTATTTTACTTATAAGTAATTATATCCTAAGGCCATTATTTTAAATAAGACACAGACCCTTACAAGACTAAAGTAATCCACAGGCCACAAAGGTGGTGTCGGAGTCATCCATATGCCACTGGGATGAACCTCCAAACCAGGCTCAGTTATAGGAGGAAAGGATTTATTGAAGTTACAGATCCAGGGGAAGTTCCATAATGGCAAAAAAGCTGGCCCCCTTTTCACAGGGCAAGAAGAGACAGAAACCATCACCAACACCAAACACAACAGCAAAAGGTGGGAAAGATGAGACAGAGTGCCTTCCCCTTCATATAGCCTTAGGGTGACGTCATGCATCCTTTTCCCAAACTTGTTGAATCCCTGAGTCTCTGGAATTTCCTTCCTGCACTGCTCTCCCAGGAAGGGATGTTTGTTTCTAGCTCCCCTGAGCCTCCTTACATCCTGCCCCCTACTGATAGGGCTGTTTTCTTATAAAGAACCTTAGAGACCCACCCAAGATTACTAACAGGTCAAGTTGACCACAAAACTTAACCATCACAGGAGGTTTATCCTTTTTTCTTTCCTTGGGTTTTTTTTTTTTTTTGGTTCAATAAATGTATACCACAGTGTTTCAACAAGAAAAACAAAGACCACTAATATGACAGCTGATGTTTGCAATGTGCATCACCCAGACCTATGGGAAGTGAATCAGGTAGAAAAGGTAGTATTGTTGTCAGCCACACTCTGCTGGGATGAATCTCCAAACCAGGCAAAATTTTGGGGAGGAACGTATTTATTGAAGTAACAGACCCAGGGAAAGTTAAGGAAAAAGGCTGGCCCCCTTTCATAGAAGCAAGCAGAGAGAGAGAACCCACCACCAGCACCTCAAGCAAGCAAGCACATTGTAACACTGTAATTCACAAAATAGCAGGACTGCCAGACCTGGGTTCCTGTTTGTTTTGCATATGCATCCCTAGAATTTTGCATTCAATTAGAAATACCTCAGGGGCAAGATCCCAGGAGGCCCTGCCAAAGTGACACTTCCTCCAGCCAGAGAGCTGGAGACAATTCACAATTATGATAAACCTTTGATTCTTTGGGGGGACATTTATTTAAAACTACCACAGGTAGTCATTCTGATTGAACAATCAGGAAACAGCATAACAAGTTGGTCTGTAGCATCAAAACTGTACATTAAATTTCTCTTTTGGGGAAGGGGACCCATGTTCTTCAGTGAGGTAGCCATTGAAAAGTTGCCTATATTTCAGTAAATAATCCCAGTCATGCTCATCATGTAAGAAACCCAAATCTAACACAGCAGATTGCAAAAAAAAAAAGTGAAAAGATTAGTTGAGGAGAAAGAGAGCTTAATGAGAGAGGAAGAGTGAGATGAGAGAGGGTAGTGTGGGTAAATACAGTCAAAGTATATTATACACATGGATAAAATTGTCAAAAATTTTATTTTTGACAATAAAAAAATCAAAGGCAGAGCTGGGGAGATGGCTCAGTTGCTGAAGGCACTTGCTTGCAAAGCCTGCTGTCCAGTTTTGATTTCCCAGCACCCAACCTGTGTTGCCCACCTCTCGGCCACCAGCCCAGAGCAGCCAGCTCACTTGTAACCTCCAGAACCTGCACATCTGTGGTTCTGGTCCCACTGCAATCCAGCTCAAAGCCAAAAGAGGACACTCCCTGAAGATCCTACAAGGGCTACTATTTGCTTCCTCCTGAAGAAAATAAGTCTTTCATTCACTGAAGAACAGCAATGCTTCTCAAACTCTTCCCTAAAATAGAAAAGGAAGGAATCCTACCAAACTCCTTCTGTGAAGTCAGCATAACCCTGAAACCAAACCAGACAAAGACAGAACAACAAAAAAGAAAATTACAGACCAATCTCCCTCATGAGCATAGATGGAAAAATTCTCAACAAAATACTAGCAAGCAAAATACAAAATACATCAAAAAAGATTACTCACCCTGTCCAGATAGGTTTTATCCCAGAGATGCAGGGATGGTTCAACATACACAAATCAACAAATGTAATAGACTATATAAATGAACTGAAGGACAAAAAATCACATGAATAGGTGCAGAAAGTGTTTGACAAAATCCAACATCCCTTCATGGTAAAAGTCCTAAAGAAAGTAGGAATAGAAGGAATGTATCTCAACATAATAAAGGCCATTTATGACAAACCTATAGCCAACACTATTCTAAATGGAGAAAAACTTGAAACACTTCCACTAAAATCAGGAACAAGACAAGGGTGTCCACTATCCCCACTTTTATTGAATATAGTACTGGAAGTCTTAGCTATAGCAATAAGGCAAGAGAGACAAATCAAAGGGGTACAAATTGGAAAAGAAGAGATCAAATTATCATTATTTGCAGATGACATGATTCTATGCATAAGGGACCCTCAAGACTCTACCAGCAAACTGTCAGAGCTGATAAACACTTTCAGCAATGTAGCAGGAAATAAAATCAACACACAGAAGTCAGTAGCCTTCCTATATACTAACAACAAACAGGCCGGGATGAAATCAGGGAAACACTCCCATTCACAATTGCCTCAAAAAAAAAAAAAAAAAAAAAAAAAGGTACCTTGGAATAAACCTAAACAAGGAAGTGAAGGATCTCTACAATGAAAACTTTAAAACACTCAAGAGAAAAATTGCAGAAGACACTAGGAAATGGAAAGACATCCCATGTTCTTGGATTGGAAGAATCAATATTGTGAAAATGTCAATCTTACCAAAATCAATCTACACATTTAATGCAATCCCCACCAAAATTCCAATGGCATTCTTCACCAAAATAGAAAAAAACAATCCTAAAATTAATTTGGAAGCACAAAAAAAACCCTCAAGTAGCCTAAACAATTCTAGGCAATAAAAATAAGGCTGGTGGTATCACTATACCTGATTTTAAGATATATTACAAAGCCATAGTAACAGAAAATATTATATGGTACTGGCACAAAAACAGACATGTAGATCAATAGAACGGAACCGAGGGCCCTAATGCAAACCCAGATAGTTAACAGCCATCTGATTTTTGACAAAAATGCCAAAAATATTCATTGGAGAAAAGACAACCTTTTTAACAAAGGGTGCTGGGAAAACTGGTGGAGACAGACACAAAAGATACTCAAAACATTCCAAAGCAGAAATCCAGAGGCCACTAAGAGCACAACACTAAAGCAGATAACCAAAATCTACCAACAAGACAAGAATAGACAGCTGCCTCAATGGCAGGAGATGGCCACCCCGGCACATCAGCTAAGACCCAGGTGAAACCACTGGCGAGAAGAGCAAGAGTGCTGCTTCCATGGTGAGTCTGACAACCTGCACCAGGGTGATGGAGAGACACTGAGGAGACTCAAAATGCACCAAAGCAGAAATCCAGAAGATGCTGAGAGCTCAACACTAAATAGATTGAATAAAACACACACACACCAAGGCTCAGGGAATTCTGTGGAAGAGGGGACGGAAAGAATGTAGGAGCCACAGGATGAGAGTGACTATCCAGAGGCATCTCCCCTCCCCACAATGGCTGACTGCTGCTCTCACAACCCAAAGCCCACAACTCAGCCGGGCGTGGTGGCACGCCTTTAATCCCAGCACTCGGGAGGCAGAGGTAGGAGGATCGCCGTGAGTTCAAGGCCACTCTGAGACTACAGAGTGAATTCCAGGTCAGCCTGGACTAGTGTGAGACCCTACCTCGAAAAACTTGAAGAAGAAAAAAAAAAGCCCACAACTCCTTGGTGAATCCCAGCAATCCCAGTAAGGAGGGTCCCCAGTGGATTGGAGGCAGGGATGGGGGAAATGATGGGACCAACACATGATGTATCCATTCAAAGTTTCTTCTTGTTGTTTGTTTGTTTGTCTGTTTTGTGAGGCAGGGTCTCACTCCAGGCCAGCCTGACTTGGAAATCATTCTGTGATCTCAGGGTGGCCTTGAACTCATGTCAATCCTCCTACCTCTGCCTTCAGAGCACTGGGGTTAAAGGTGTGCACCACCACATCAGGCTCAAAGTTTCTTCTTAATAAAAAAAGAAAAAGAAAAAGAAAAAAATTCCCAAATAAAACTGAAAGAGATTCCAAACCAGAGCAGGTAAAAATCGCAACATATAAACAAAAAATAAAGCAAAACATATATATGCATATGCACATATATGCAAGGTAACATGACTTCTCCAAAATATCATAACTCCTCAACTACTGAGCTCAAAGGTACTAAAATGGGTAAGATGTGGGATAAAGATTTTAGGAGTTTCTTAGTCAACGTGGTCAGTGACCTGCAAGAGTAGACAAAGCAGCACAGGGCAAGTCACCAACGGAAGAAAAATCCAACAAGAAAATGGAGCTTTTTGAGAGAAAAAAAAAACTTTGGAAATGAGAAACTATATATAGTTTATATATATAGTATATAGAGAGAGTTTAAGTATACAGAGAGAGTTTATATATATATATATATATAGTTTATATATATACATATATATATAATCTGAAGGACACTAAGTCAATGTACCACAGAAATATTTACACAGTCATGATTATTGCTGCACAATAGCTGAGAAATTGATCCTGCCTTGATGTGCATCAGCAGATAAATGGAGAAAGAACATGTGTATCTATCCAAAATAAAGTTTTAAAAAATATTTTATTTATTCATTTTCAAGCAGAGAGATACAGAGAGACAGAGAGAGAGTGAGAGAGAGAGAGCATACCAGGGTCACCACCTTGTGGGTCTGGCTCATGTGGGGACTGGGGAATTGAACTCGGGGCCTTAGGCACTGGAGGCAAGTGCCTTAACCGCTGAGCCATCTCTCCAGCCCCAAAATAAAATTTTATTCATAAATAAAAGGAAAACCATGACATTCTCAGGAAAATGGATGGAATGGAAGAGCATTACGTTAAACAAAACAAGCCATGCTCAGAAAGGCAGATGTGGCCTGCTTCCTCTCATGTGTGGACTCTAGACTTAAACCCATATGTGTGTCTGTAAACATGCATACATACATGCTCGTATGAGGGTCATGAAAATAGAAAGAGCATAATAAAGGGAGGAACAGTCCTTAGAGGAGGAAGGAAAGGAGCATGATGGGATACATGTACCATAAAAGCAAAAGGGAGAACTATTTGAGGGGACCAGCAAGAGGGTTTGGGGGTAAAAACAGTAAAATGGCATATGCTTATGAAAATGACATAATGAAGGCCTTCATATACTAACTTAAAAATAAATAATACTAATACATTTAAGTGCCATTGCAAATGGTATAAATATGCAATCTCAACTTATTTGGCATCTCCAAATGGAACAGGCTCATCAGACAAAGACATCCAATTTACCAATTTTCTACTGTATATTCAAATCAGTTATTTCACTTATGCTAAAGGGTCATTATAATTAGCATTATATATTGAGAGTATTTCTAGGTAGTTATCATACATTTATAAACAATAAAGGTCAGTAGAGCCAATAAGAATTCCTGACACTACTATGCAACATTTCTTTATGGCTTAAATCTGTCTAAGACCAGTTCATAATGCATTGGCTTTGCATATATTTAAATGCAAATTATTTAGAAATGGCCTCTTATTTTACTTGTAACTATTCCTGGTCTTTCTGGTCAAAGAACAATCAGTTACTAATTTAATTACAAAAATAAAGATAGGTCTTCTCTTATTCATATACTACTTTGAGCCCATGATCTTGCATGCTATGTAGTGTATTGAACCAAAATATAAATGAATGAACAAATGAAAAACAAATGAAAGAAATCACCAGATGTTAATGTAGAAAATTAGATTAAGATACATATGATTAGAAGGCCCTCCCTTTATAGTGATTTTTACCAACAGATAATGTTGAAGTTACCTTCTTGTTGCTGGGACCAAAAGCAGCTGATGAAAGCAAAGGTGGTTTTTTGTTTTGATTTGTTTTGTTTTAATTTTGGCTTACAGTCTCCAGGGGCAGCTTCCTGATGGCAGAGGAAAGCAGGCATGAGCAGAGGCTGGGCATCACCTTTGCCACAGCAGGTGGAAATCAGCATCAGGAGAGTGAGTTAAGCTCTAGAAAGGGGGAACTGGCTAGAGCACCCAAAGCCCACCCTCAACAACACACCTCCTCCGGCAAGATTCCACCTCCCAAGTTGCTACAAGCTGGGGACCAAGCACTCAGAACTCATGAATTTATGGTGAAACATTTGATTCAAAACACCACAGATAGGCAACTTTGTTTTAAAAGTAATATCAGGCCAGAGAGATTGCTCAGTGGTTAAGGTGATTGCCTGCAAAGCCTAAGGACCTGAGTTGATTCCCCAGTACCCATGGAATGCCAGATGTACAAGGTGGCACATGCGTCTGGGGTTTGTTTGCAGTGGCTAGAGGCCCTGGCATGCCCATTCTCTCTATCTGCCTCTTTCTTCACTATCTCTCTCTCAAATAAATAAATGAAAAATAAAAATAAAAGTAATCTTGCCAGGCATCATGACACATGTCTTTAGTTTCAGTACTCTGGAGGCTGAGGTAAGAGAATTGCTATGAGTTCTAGGCCATCCTGGGGCTACAGAGTAAGTTCCAGGTCAGTCTAGGCTAGAGTAAGATCCTGCCTCAAAATAAATTCATTTACATAGTTCTATAAATATTTATTAAAAAAAACATTAGCAGAATAGCTCAACACTATAGAAGACTTAAAACACACCCATCATGGCCCTAGAATATTGGAGAAGAAGGAGCGGAAAGATTATAAAAGCAAAGATGGGTGGGAATATCCAGAAGCATCGCCCCCCCACACACACACACAATGACTGATGCTGTTCACACAACTCATAGCCCACAACCCCATGGTGCACACCAGCAATCCCATGGAGGAGGGCCCTCAGTGGAGTGGGGGCAGGGGGAGGGAAACAGTGGTACCAACACATGATTTGTTCATACAAAGTTTCTACTTAATAAATTTTTTTAAAAATAGCAGAAGTATCACAAATAGAGACACTGGTAACTATAATGCTTAATCAGTTAAGATAATTATGCAAGACAGAAGATAGGTGTAGCAATAAACAGGTTGACCAGCAGTACCAGGCAAGATGTCCACGTAGAGGCAACTGGTCAGCATGAGTCCAGGTTATGCTAAGGAACCATCTCCAAATCTGAATGGCTGGAAACAGCAGAGACTTGCTCTGTGAGCCAAGTCCTTCGCAGGGTGGCTCAGTTTTCTGCATTACATCTTCCCTCCCTGGGACCTGTTGATGGAGCAGCCATCATCTCAAATGTAGCCAGTCCCCATGCTGAAGAAGAAAGAGCCCTGAAAACATTACACCAGCTACTAAATGCTTCAGTTCAGAAATGTCACCTGAGCCACAGGAAGCAATATTACTACATCCCAAAAGAGAAAGAAAAGTCATAGCGTTCATGACGACCACCTCCTGCAGAAAGTAAATCTGTTTTCATTAAAACTAGAACATGCAGAGCAAGGAGATAGCTCAGCTGATAAAGCTTGCCTTGCAAGCAATGAGGACCTACGTTCACTCCCAAGTGCCCAGGTGAAATGCCAGGTGTGCATCCCACACCTGTGCCTATAATGCCAGCACAGGGGCAAAAGAGACAGGCAGATCCCCACTGCTCTCTGGCCAGCCAGCCTTGCCAGATTGGTGAGCTTTAAGCCAAAGGGAGACCCTGTCTCAAAGGAGGTGGATGGCATTCCTGAGGATAACACCAAGGTTGTCCTCTGACCTTCATAACAGACATACATGCACGCACACACATGAACATGCATGCAAGCCCACCAGACCAAAAAAACCTATAAAATCCTATGCACTTCTGAAAAGAAGCATAAACTGATATCTTACTGATACTTAAAAACAAGCAACTTTGTCTTTCTGGCTTGCAAATTAAAGCCACTTCATAGTACAATGTGGACTCCAGCGCCTGCTAATACATCTTCAAGGTGGCAGGGTGAGCCTGCCCGCACCCGGGATCTTCACACACACGTGCGCACACACACACACACACACACACGCACACACACACACACGCACACACACACATCAGGTGCTGTTCACCTATGCAGAGGAAAGCAGGCTGTGGGACTTGCAAGCTGTATGACCCCGAGATGCTGGAGTGCAGAGGCTTGAAATGATAAGGCAGTTTTTCCTAAAGCGCGACTGGTGAGCGTGTGCACGCTGCTCAGACTTCAGCTGATTTCACACCCTGGGAATCCAGGAGCTACTGTGCCCAGCCTAACAACTAAAAGAAGACGGTGGTCATGGGTTACACATTTCGAGAAGTTCCGAATGCAGATTTCAATACTGGATGTCTCACCTATCTTTGCCAACAAAGATTAACGAGGACAAAGTGAGAAAGGAGAGACGTTCTAATCTGTTAATGTGCCCATGTCGCTCCCACCCCAATGAAGAAATAGAGGTGTCCCTCCTTCTGCTCCCCCCTCTGTCTTTGGAGGAGGTTCTGTTTCTGGCAAATAAGTTCAAGGACACTTTGGAGGCTGAAGAAGAAAATGAGAGAATGATTAAAAACACGAAAGAGAAGAGAGAGGGCTGAAGAGATGGCCTAGCGGTTAAGGCGTTTGCCGGCAATGCAGAAGGACCAGAGTTTGACTCCCCAGTGCCCATATACAGCCAGATGCACAAGAGGGTGCATGTGTCTGGAGTTCATTCGCAGTGGCTGGAGGCCCTGGTGTGCCCATGGTCTCTCTGTGTCTGCCTCTTTCTCTCTCTCAAATTAATAAAAGACTTTTTTTTAAAAAGAGAGAGAAGGGAGAGAGGAATGAGGGGGAAAGGGAAAGGAAGAAGAAAGTGCTTTTTTTAAGCAAGGTTGAGAGAGAGTGGATCAGAGGAGGGGTTGTTGTGTTGAGGGCTGGGGTGGGCTCACCCAGAGGAGGAGGTCCAGCACAACCGAGTAAAAGGGAACAGGAGAGAAGAGGACGCCGGGAGAGAGAGCACTATCCCCAGGTTTATGAGGTGCCTCTCCTTTATTGCTTTCCGGAGAAGGATGTTTTCATTACTCTGGGGTATTTGGACAAGCTTATTTGAATATGACCCTCTGGAAGGCGTTCATTTCTTCTTAAGCATACCATAAGCTCTACTTTCATTCAAAAGTAACAAATGAACTTGCCACATTAGATGATGCGATACTAGCATTAACTATTGGAGCTGATGGAAAAAAAAACAAAAACATATATTAATGCTTTTGAGTCTTTTGTCAATTGGAAAAGGAAAAAGAAGGGCAGCTACCAGCATTCTTGTAAAGGATCGCCCGTCAAACACTGGAAATAGGCGCAGCCTTTGCTGTAATGTTGGCACGGCCACATCAATGCCTCGGATCCTGCCACTGGCCTGGGTCAACACATCCCCTCAAAGGTAGGGACACACCCTTCCAGCAGAATGCTTTGTGATAAACTACAAGTTCCTTTAAACCTTCTACTTAAATGAACGTGCTGTTAAGATCTTTCCATAGACCTAAAACTCACCCACCATGACTCAGGGATCTGAGTGGAAGAGGGGGTAGAAAGATTGTAAGAGCCATGGTGGGGGAGAATACCCAGAGCCCTCTCCCCTCCCCCTCAGCAACAACACACACACACACACACACACACACACACACACACACACACGAGCTAGCTACCTCTCATACAATCCATAACCCCCATCCCATGGACTGACCCAGGGAGCCCACTGAGGAGGTCCCCCAGCAGGTTACAGAAAGGAAGGAGGGAAATGGGGATACCATCATAAGACTTGCTCCTACATTATTTCTAATTATTGATATATATATAATATATGGAAAAAATAAAAAGATCTTTCTGTAGAAAGCACTGAAGGGACACTGCAAGAGAAAGAGGCTTCTAGCAATTTCCTGTGCAGATCGGTGAGCATCACAAGTATCAACCACGTGGGGGCCTGCCCAGGCCACAGAAGCAGGACACAAGCCCTCTGCAGTGTCCAGTCAAACATCTCTGTGCCCAGAGTATCCCCTAAACTCTGCAGCCCTCAGCCAGTACCCGGACTCCCAGTGCTCACCTATCCCAAAGATGCTGGTCACCAGCCATCTTGTCTGCTACTGGACGCCAAGATGTCTGAAGCCCTTCCCAGTGGGTCCTGTCGCCTTGTGTAGTTTCCCTCAGGCCTAAAGAACTAGCAGGGATTTCATTATGTGCTTTCGTTAGGTTTAAAAATTCTTAAACTTCCTATTAAAACCAACTCTGTGATTTCTCTCTCCCAGGGGACTCAGACACATGTACTTGGAAATACCAATAGCACGTTCCTCCTCCTTAACTTGGAAACAGCCATTTTAGGAGTGCTGAAAAATGGGCAGAGAGAAGAATTTATATAGAGCCACAAGGATCAGAAATAGATCTAGAACTAGCTCTAAAATGAATCAAGCGTTCCACCACCACCACGGCTAAGCAAACAGAGCGAGTTACACAGGCCTGCAGCCAAGCTGTGGGAAGGTGGAGGGGAGAAAATGACACACCCGAAAAATAGCACAGGAAGCCATCTCAGTCCGATCTGTGCCTAGCTGTCTGCTCCAAGCCCTCAACGATACCATGGACATCAGGGAGAGCGTGTGTATTTAAGACACTGTTAGTTGTAGGAGCCTCCATCTTTTTTAATAATATGTATATTTATTGACCATAATGAGTTACATTATTTAGTGGGCAAGCAATGAGTTGTGATCCCCAATTCCCCAATGCCCCCCCTCCCCATCCCCAATCAGCTGGATATCTTCTTCCATGGGTCGTCTGGATCAGTCCTTGGGGCAGGGGACCATGGACAGCCTAGTACTCAGCCTGGTTCTCCTGGCCCAAGTGTGTTGTTGCTGAGGTGTGCTATGCCTCTGGATAGTCTCCCCCACCACGGCTCTCACAATCTTTCTGCCTCCTCTTCTGTTCAGTTCCCTGAGTCGTGGTGGGTGAGTATTAAGGCTGCTTTAAGGTTGTGCGCTTAGGGGGCTTTGTGTTGAAAGCCACCTCCATTTCCTCCTCTGTTGAGAATGACTAGCTTTGCAACTACCCCACTCCATAGTGACTCTGGATCCTCTGCCAGGGACCCCTCCTAAGGGAACCACTCTGTCTTGTCTTTCTCTCTTCTCTACACCAGATTTCTACCTTAGAGCTATCACATGTAGCGAACATTTTCTTAGCCAACTCCCCCAGGTCGGATTCTTTCTAGACACACTGCTACCTTTACTTCAGACAGATGGAGCATAGCTAAAAAGTTAAAACCATACCATGTCTCTCTCTCCCTTTTCCCTCCTTTGCAAATGCCATCATTGTTTTTGGCAAATCAAGTTACAATTTACTAAATTCATAAATGAAGCTGAAGCCAGGTGTGGTGATGCATGCCTTTGATCCCAGCATGCAGGAGGCAGAGGTGGGAGGAACACTGTGAGTTCAAGGCCACCCTGAGACTACATAGTGAATTCCAGGTCAGCCTGGGCTAGAGTGAGACCCTACCTAGGGAGAAAGAAGGAAGGAAGGAAGGAAGGAAGGAAGGAAGGAAGGAAGGAAGGAAGGAAGGAAGGAAGGAAGAAAGAAAGAAAGAAAGAAGAAGGAAAGGGAAGGGAAGAAAGAGGGAGGGAGGAGAGAAGAAGGAAGGAAGGAAGGAAGGAAGGAAGGAAGGAAGGAAGGAAGGAAGGAAGGAAGGAAGGAAGGAAGGAAGGAAGGAAGGAAGGAAAGAAAAAGAGTCAAAAATGTCTCAATTTGAGGTCTTGCAGCTTCCTTCATCCAATCTCTTAAGCAATTACTAGACGTTTTCTCCCTATTTTTGCTATTCCATGTACCTAAGATTAGAATTCAAATTAATCATTCCTAAGCCTGTGAGTTCTAAACTAAGAATTGAAAAGCTCCGGGTTACATTAGCTCTTGGCAGATGAAATAGCATCTTGCTACTAATATCTGTAATTCGAATTTGCCATGCTCCAGGGGCCCCATTTCTTTCACAAGTGCAAAACTCAGAAGACCCCTACGAAGGGGCCACAGCAGGTGTGATCTTGAGTGTGAAATGTCTGGCTGCGCAATTAACAGCAGTAGATACTCAGACACTTCAGAGCAAATGAAATCCCTCTAATAATCAACTGGAAGTCACAAACCAACAAGTATCTTTATTAATCTCTTAACAGGAACGGAGCTAAATATAAAACTGAAGCACACTAATAGAACTATTGTCTGGGTCCACATTTCTAAAACTTCTAAAGAAAAAC
>PVHP010046553.1:0-13252 GCA_004024765.1 Zapus hudsonius | reverse complement strand
AGCTTATCAAAATATTAGTAATATTTAAACAACTTAAATTATGCTAATGCTTTGTCTTTTTGCATAGTTGGAAAACTATTCACATTATTTAAAAAATATTTTTACTTTTAGCTGGATGTGGTAGGGCACGCCTTTAATCCCAGGCAGAGGTAGGAGGCTCACCATGAGTTCAAGGCCACCCTGAGACTACATAGTGAATTCCAGGTCAGCCTGAGCTAGAGTGAGACCCTACCTCTAAAAACAAACAAACAAAATATATATCTTTCTCCAGTGAATTTCATGCTTATGTTCATGTTCTTTCTCTCTTTCCCTCTTCTCTCCTCTTCCTTCCCGGCAACAGGGCCTTGATGCCTGTTTGAAGAACCAGTTACCTGGATTGAAGCCTTGAACTGTCTTAGTGATAGGAATGTCCTTTATCATTTTGCTTCCAGAGTCTCTTAAACCTAGTTATGCTGAGAGATTGAGACTGTAGACATACTGTGAAATCTTTAATCAGAAAACTGCCTTAACAAGAAACTATTATTTATTATGTATTTTAATGGATTTAAAAGTCCTAAAATAATGGGCCCAATGAGTAGGGTCTTCCTGAGCCATAAAATGTTACAGCCATGAACGAAAGTTTTCACCCTTTCCGTCACAATCCCATTTTCAGTAATTTTCTTTGAGGTCGCCCCAATCCATAGTGGTGCACCCCATTCTTGTGCTTCTAGAACATTCCATGTAAGTAGCTCTAACAGTAGAGGAGAGAGACTGTGTCCCTTGTGCCTGCTTCCTAGATCTGAAATTTCAACCTTGCCTGATACCAGCTTAACTTTTTCTTGAAGGTAGGGTTTTATCTTAAAGGTAGTGATGATATTGGGGGCTGGGCGCTAGCTTCGTTGGTAAAGGGCTTGCTACACAAGCATAAGGACCCGAGTTCGGATCCCCAGCACCCAGAGACGGGAAGATCTGGTGATGAGCATGGCTGCCTTTCAGGAGGACTAGCCTACCTGAATCAATGAGCTCTGGGCTCCATGAGAAAATCTGTCTTAAAGAATAAAGCGGTGAGCCACCAAGAAAGACTCCCAGAGTAGATAGACCTCTGGCCTACACACACACACACACACACACACACACACTCATGTGCACACACACCTGCACACACACATATACACACAAAGGTAGTGTTGATATTATATTATTTTCACACATATATCTACATGAACATAATTTGGTTAATAAGCCATTTATCTATCAAACTCCCAAACTTTCTTTTCTACAAACTTTAAGCAATGACAGCTTCCTCTGACTATTACACATTCATCAGAAACACAGCAATAACACAGAAACATTGGTAGAGGCTATATTTTTAGTTTTTTTTTTTCTTTTTAAATAAAACGTGTTTCACAGATAAGAAAAACAGGTTTATTAAGTTTCAGGAATTTGCTCAAAGTCACGCAGGTTTAAAAGCTTTTCCAAGCTTGGGTTCCAAGTCTCTAGTATAAAGCCATGCTGGGCAGTTAGGAACCCTACCTTCCAAACAAGCGAGAAGGCTGGTTAAAAGCACACACAGGGTGGAGAGATGGCTCAGCGGTTGAGATGTTTGCCTCCTAAGCCTATGGTCCCGGGTTCCATTCCTCAGAACCCACATGAGGTCAGGTGCATGCATCAAAAGAACACACAGCTAGTGGCTGTGGACCTGTGCAGGGTGCCGTTTGTGATACGGAACTGTATGCTCTGACTGACCGGTGTTTCACAAGTGTGTACACCTTGACCAAGGGGAAGAGGGGTCATTTTCCTCAAAATCAGCATCTGGCAGGGTGAAAAATTATTTTTCTTTTAGGTGCAGAAAATAGTCTCAGGTAAGAAAGAATCTTGTAGCCATTTTTTTTTAAAAAATATTTTATTTATTCATTTTCAAGCAGAGATACAGAGAGTGAGAAAGAGAGAGAACCAGGGCCACCACCTAGTGTGTCTGGCTTATATGGGTACTGGGGAATTGAACCCAGGGTCTTAGGCACTGGAGGCAAGTGCCTTAACCTCTGAGCCATCTCTCCAGCCCCTCTTGTAGCCATTTTGACACTTGCATGAAATATAATCTTTTTCATATTCCCTTGTGCACAAAGAAAACCCTGCATTTTGAAGTTTCACCTTGAAGATGCTCTACCAATGTTCTCTTACGAGGAAAAACAATCAGGGGCTGGAGAGATGGTCAGTGGATAAATATTTACTGTGCAACTCTGAGTACCCGAGTTCAGATCCCCAGGCTCCATGTAAAAGCCACCAGAAATTGGGATGGGCTGCTGTAATCCCAGCATGTTCAGAAAAATGTCCCAGAAGCTCACTGACCAGCTAACCTAGCAAATGGAGCAGTGAACAGTGAGCCCCCGCCTCAAACACGGAGGAAGGAGAGGACCCCCAAAAGTTGTCCTCTGAACTCCACACATACACTGCGGCATGCATGTGTCCACACACACACTCAGACACACACACGTCATATGCATATACACATGCACCAAACAATAAATCATAATTTTTTTTTTGGTTTTTCAAGGTAGGGTCTTGCTCTAGCCCAGGCTGACCTGGAATTCACTATGTAGTCTCAGGCTGGCCTTGAACTCCTGGTGATCCTCCTACCTCTGCCTCCCGAGTGCTGGGATTAAAGGCGTGCGCCACCCCACCCGGCAAGTCATAATTTTTTTAAAGAGGAAAAAGAATCAAAACAGTGGAAACCTCCTCAGGTCCTATTGTAGTCTTGAGTAAGCTCTCTTCTCCAATGCTGCTTCATGGGCATCTTGGCCCTTGGACTACGATGTTAGAAATCACCATCATTACTATTAGTAAAAGGAGGGTTTTCTTCATCAGTATGTTAGGATCGTGTATCTGTTTAGCAGATCACCGCAGCTAGACTCGCGCTAGTATTTAAGATACAAAATGATGTTGCCTGCCTCAGTTGGGAATTTCATGGAATTTGCTTCGATTTGACTGTATTTCCAGATGGACCCGGGTGCCTAAGTGTTTGCTTTAGGCCTCCAAGAAGTCATTCCTTTGCAATGATCTGTAGCCTGACTGCTCTCCCATGGGACTAACCTGTGTGACTAATTTGAGTAGTAGTGTGATAAACTTTGTTACTACTTACGGCTCTAAAAATACTTCTTTTCCTCCCTCTCCATATAATCTCGCAACACTCTTAGAGGGGTGATGGAAAGGACATAGTGAAGATGAGAACGATTGCAAAGGTCCTAAGTGCCCAAGTTGCATTTCGGAAGCTTCACACCTTTGCGCCCTAGGGAAGAGCCTTGACCCCAGGCTTTTACAGGTTTCCTAGTAAAAATCCGAGCTTCCCAGAACACTGTGTGGTTAATGGCTTTTGCAGAATTGGATTCAACCAGGTTCCTCTTAGTTCCTGGCCAGATCTAAAAATGAATGTTAATGTGACTTATGTGTTAGTTAACTATTCATAGGAAGTGTTTCTGTTTGAATTGCAGAGGTGGAAACGGTAAAGCAAGCTCACTTGATGTAGATGCAAGGCATGGACAGGACTGGAAGATTGGAGGAGGTTCTAGAACTAACCCAGGGACCTCAGACAAGTCATACCTTTGTCTCATGTCTTATGCTGAAAATGAAAGAGGGGCTAGCTCTTTGGTTTTCAAACCTGCCTTTCTTTTCATCCTTCCCCTCCCTATAGCAGATCCTGTTTTCTAATAAAATTTTATGCAGGACCCCAATATCTAAAACAGACGCCAGAGGAGATGCTTGGGTTAATGGAGGGTGCAGGAGAATCTCCCCCCCACACACCGATTTGCTGGCCCTGGAGGCACTCTCTGCTCCAGTTTATCCAGCTTGAAGAGCTCTTCCAGCTGTGGTGTTCCATAATTCTAATTAATGTGAATTGAGTATTGTTAATAGCAGGTTTGGGTTTTACTTTTATTCCCCCCCCCCACATCAGGGATAACGGCATGATTTAAGGTAGTAGAGGTGTGTTTCATCAATATTAAGGATGAACACAGGTCTAAGCAGCTACTGCATCTCTCCTGTCCGTGGAGTGAGTGCAGGGAGGAAGAATGTAGAGAAAGAAGGAGGGGCAGCCATCAGAGTGCTCCCGCATTCCCCACGCAGGGCTAGTGCCGGGCTCCTTCTTGGACAGTTCCCCTCTGACTGGAACCAGGTCTGCAGTGTTCTGATCTCCACCGTGGTCTCAGCTAAGACCTTGCAGATTCAGTGTCCAACTGTTCAGAAGATTCAGTTGGGAGCTTTCCCAGGAAAACCTTCAGCTTGTGTTCCTTTGCTGCTCTCAGTGGTAAAATGGACAGGAGAGGAGCTTTTTCCCTCTCATCTGCTGCCACCCCTTCCCACCCCATCCCTCGTGGCCATGCAGGAGCTACTGGAAACAGATTAGCACCTCCAGGTGCACACCAGCTTGGAACTTCATTGCCGTTTCCAACCATGGGGCATTTTACCAACCATGAACCTGTGGCCTTTGCCAGCCAACAGCTTTTGCACCGAGTGTGAGAACCACATGTCTGACTCAGGATTTCTTCCCCATGAAATAATAATAGCAAATACTGCTTAGCATTTTCTCAGCCAGGCCTCTATCCTAAGTACTTTATTATTTTTTAAATGTATAACCCAAGCTGGCCTCTAACTCCTGATCCTCCTGCCTCTGCTTCTTCAGCAACTTCCTACTGGCATACGCTACCACAACATCCCAAATGCTCAGGAAAAAACAACAACAACAAAAAAGCATATCTCATGTAGCTCAGGCTGGCCTCAAATTCACTATGTAGCAGAGGATGACCTTGAACTTATGCTCATCCTGCCTGTACATCCTGAATGTTGGGCTTAAAGGTATGCAGTGATGAGGAGGAGACCCAGGGCCTCAGGCATGCTAAGCAAGCACTCCACCAACTACATCCCCAGTCTGTCAATGTGGTGACTCTTTGCGGTTCTGATTGGTCAGGTGAAGGCCGAAGGATAGGGGTAGACACAGTAGAGCCAGGGACTTTCAGACAGGCAGGCTGGGCAGATCCCAGATAAGTATCTTTTGTTGAAAATGTACAATTTTGAGAATTTAGAGGTTTTTGACAAATGAATGCGTCAGTTGAGTTGATTGTGCACGAATGTGATGGTTTGGCAGGTGAAGTTGTCTTCCCTTATGTGCAAATTGATTAACGAAGGGCTTAATTTCATCCTAAACAGATTGTGTGGAGTGCACAAGTACAGTGAAATACGAGTGCCAGGCGTTCAGTGACGTTGAGTGCCGAGACCCCAGCCAGTCCCTACCTCTTTCTAAGCAGCCACAGCCACGAAACTTTGTGACCTTTTCACCTTTCAACTTTATTTGAACTTGGAAGACTTTTGAAGAGAGGGGGGAGAGAAAGAGGGAAAAGGGAGAGAGAGAGAGAATGAGGGAATGGGTTAGGGGAGGCCATAGAAGAGATATGCAGGCTGGGGGGAAGGACTGATTATATGTTAGTGTAACAGTAATACCAGGAAAATAATCCTCCTCTGTGTATGAGCCTCTGCTACTGGGAGCCCGAGCCAGGGTGACCAACTCACATGACATACCCAAAGGCTAATACTAGCCTGTGCTGTTTGTGAACATATTCAAACAAAGGCTGATTATCCAAACAAGAATTCGGACTGCAGCAGTCGGACCAGTTAAATTATAGTTAGTAAAACTTGGCGCCTTATGAGCGTGGAATGTTCCAGTTGCAGCTGGATCTTCGTTTGTCAGGCTGCTCTGCTAAACAATAAAACCAGAGATTTTTATCTCTTCACTACTCCATTTAACTCCTTGGGTGCAAAGAGAACAATGCCCACTATCATAGCTGGGACGGCTGGCAGCTTCTGCATCCTGTTCTGCCAGGAAGAAGGAGGGTGAAGGCAAGTTGCCCCTATATTGGAGATAGGATAGTTGTTCCTTATTTATTCCATTAACTATATTTGTTAAGTGCTACTGAGCTACTTATTCTATTTATGCAAATGCTCATAACTGATGGTATAAAATAACCACTTGTAAAAAGGTTACAAAATACTATGAGTAGATTTTAAATATTTTTATTTATTTGCAAGGAGAGAGAGAGAGAAAAAAAGAGATTGGGTGTGCCAGGGCCTCTTGCCACTGCAGAGTAACTCCAAAAGCATGTACCGCTTTGCGCATCTGGTTTACCATAGGTACTGGGGAATTGAACCCAGACCTTTAGGCTTTGTAAGCAAGCGTCTTAACCACTGAGTCATCTGTCCAGCCTATGAATAGAGTTAGTAGGGTGGAGGACATGATCAGTCCTGCTGACTTTGACTTTCAGAGGTGGTTTGAAAGCTGCTTTTATGCAGAGGGGACAACGCTGGGGAAGGACGTAGGCAGGGAAGTTGGATGGCTCGTGTAGGGAAGCAGTGAGAAGAGGCTGAGGAGGTAGAGCCTGAGGAGCCTGTAGGCAGAGCTCCTAGGGTGCCAGGCATAAGAGAACAGTAATTGGTAAACCAAGAAACCTTTGAGAGTTATCTTTCTTTTTGTACATAGCTTGCCTTCAATAAGTTGACATATATCTATAGTTGACTGTGTGTGAGGTATATAATTCTCTAAGAGACGCAAAGAAACAGTTACTTTTCCAAGTCCACATAGCCCGTAGTGATATTTTCAACCTAGATTGACTTAGACCCTGGCTTTTCAATACCACTCTCTCTGAGCCCGACCTTTGAATAGCGCAGGACTAGGCGCCTTTCCCACTGAGGCAGGCTCGTGGATCAGTGCCTTTCCTGAGTTGGATGATAATGGTAAAATAATGGCCTAACACAGATGATTTCCACGCTGGAGAAGACACAGCAGTGGTCATCGCTACCCTGAATCGGTCTAAACATTTGGGTTGCAGTAGGTTCCTGAGAATAAGACTACTTCTTTTTGACCAAATCCATCATAGCAAAACAATGTGCTCTCCATAGTTACTCCTCACAGTTATTTGATGGCAGTGTTGAGCCGACTTTGACAGGTCTGTACCCTTTATGGCCTTGCCTTTCTGAGAAACGCTTCTGATACCATTAGTATATGGCTGTCCACTTTGGGGTTTCCAGCAGGGTGGGGGTATCTCCCCGTATTCTTATCCTCTTCTGACCTTGCTTCTGTCTTGTTTTCTTTCCTGTCCTCTTTGATATACTCTGTTATTGTAAGCCAGGCTGTGGCTTCTGGGAGGGGTGATGGGCAGGGTCAGTCAGACATAAGCACTGCAACGTGTGTCCCAGAGGTGGAAGCCTGATTTCCTCCCATGGCCCCCGAGGCCAGCCTCCAGCGATGGCTTCATGGCTAGAAATAGCAGAACTCACTCGAAATGGATATTGCAGATAGTCCAGGCGAGCAAATAAGTCCAAATGCTTGGAAACTTAAGGTTTTTAGATTTATCATTGGACATTTTTAGCCATTAAAGCAATAGAGCATACCTCCGTGCCAGCGTCTCCTCTGCGCCTTGGATAGGTCAGGCTCCATGGTTCTCTAGGGCTGATTTGGTCCCTTCCTCTTCCTCCTCTTCTTCCTCCTCTTTTTTTTTTTCTCCTGGGGTAAGGTGTCACTGTAGCTCAGGCTGACCTGGAACTCACAGTGATCCTCCTACCTCTGCCTCCCAAATGCTGAGATTAAAGGTGTGCACCACCACACCCAGCTCTTTTTCAATATAAAATATTTTTATTCACTTATTTCCAGGTGTGTGCTTTGGTTTTACTCTGTTTGCAAAGCCTCTAGCTACACATAGCCTGAAAACCTTGGGGATGCTACGCAAATTGTAGACCAAGGCTTTGGTTGGAATTTGGTGGTCTAGGGATGAGTAACTCTCCCTCTCCCTGTCTGATGTTAATCATTTGCATTTTATCAATGGCTCTAAGATTAATATAAAAAGAGGACTTCATTTACACGAGGTGATCATGTTTCAGTGTGTTACTCTTTCTGGAGTAGCAGAGGATAACGTGCAACTGTTAAGATCTTGATCATGCTAAAAGTATTAAACTTGGCTTTGGGAGATTAGCTTTTTCCTAGTTAAAATTAAGATTTTAATCAAGATAATCCTAAAATGTCTTAAGGTGCAACTTATTCTGGGGGTGTTACCATTTGTAATAGTAAAGACCAAAGTAGAAATTGTGGGTGGTTAATGTTTACTTTTTTATTACTATTTTAATCAAATGGCTTTACCGCTTGGCCTTTTAAATGCGAATATTTTTTTAAAGAACACAAGTGAAACCATAAGTCTCGTTGTGGAATTTTACAACCCTACAAGTCTTTTATCCGAATTTTAAATATAATAGATGTATTTTATTTGGGGTGAAAGCATGTTCTGCTCTCTGGGCTCTGTGACTGTGCACCTCAAGCAGTGAGCACCCTCTCCTGAATGCCTGCTCTGACATGGGCCCCTTGCACGTGCAGTGTGTGTTCATGTGCATGAATGCAGATTCGCATGTACCACAGCATGTGCACACAGAGGGATCAGAAGACAACTTTCTGGGTTGATCCCACCTTCTAACTTGTTTGAGGCAAGGTCTTTCCTTCTCTTTGCTCACCATGAAGCTGACCTGCAGGCTCCGAGGAAATTCTTCTGTCTCTCTTGTCATAGTTGGCAGGCTGGCATTTGGTATTAGGAAGCCTGCCACGGCTTCTGGTTTTCATATGGGGTCTGGGGTTCTGAACTTAGCATTCAGGCTGGTATAAGGAGCACTTTATCCACTGAGGCGTCTCCCCAGCCCATGTGTACTCTCTTACCCTTACAATAATCCTGCCAAGTCGAACAGTGTCTTCACCTCATAGCTGAGAAGACAGAGCCCATGGAAGGTAAGTGGGAGGGACAAGCTTTGCATCCAGGTTTCTCTGGCTCAAGTCCATAGTCTTGTCACTACACCATGGTATTCAAATGGAGCAAAATGAGCTAATACTCATTTTCAGTGTAGGTATGGTGGGACACAACTCTTATCCCAGCATTCAGGATACTAGGAATTAGGAGGGTCATGAGTTTGTGGCCAGCCTGAGACTCTGCGTCAATAAAAACAAAAGTCAGCTAGAGTTTGGTATAGATACCGAGCTACTCGGGAGGCTGAGGTAGGAAGATCACTTGTGGCCAGGAGTTTAAGAACAGCCTGAGTAACATAGTAAGACCCTGATAGTTTATATATCCTAAGAAGTTCAAAACAGGTTTTTGGTTTGGTTGGAGTTCTTGTTGCTGTTTGTTTGCTTGAGGTAGGGTCTCACTCTATCCCTGGCTGATCTGGAACTTACTATGTAGTTTCATGGTGGCCTTGAACTCATGGTGATCCTACTACCTCTGCCTCCCAAGTGCTGGGATTAAAGGCGTGGGCCACAATGCCTGGCTCAAAGTAGATTTTACCTTATTCACTACAACATATTTACCTATGTCATTAAGACCTTTGAATAACAGGTCTGTTTCTTTTTTAAATTATTGATTTATTTATTTGCAAGCAGAGAGAGACACACTCAGAGAGAGAGAGGGTGTGTGAGAGAGAACAAGCATACCAGGGTCTCTAGCTACTGCAAATGAACTCTAGACACCTGCTCCACTTTGTGCATCGGACTTTACATGGGTACTGGGGAATTAAACTCAGGTTTTTAGGTTTTGCAGGCAAGCACTTTAACTGATGAGTCATCTCTCCAGCCCTATTTCTTTTTTTTAAATATTTTATTTATTTGCAAGGAGAGAGAGAGAGAGAGAGAGAGAGAAAGAGAGAGAGAGAGAGAGAGAGAATGGGTGTGCCAGGGTCTCTAGCCACTGCAAATAAACTCTAGAGGCATGTGCCACTTTGTGCATCTGCCTTATGTGGGTAGTGGGGAATCGAACCCTCATCCATAGGCACTGGAAGCAAGCACCTTAACTGACGAGCCATCTCTCCAGCCCCCAGGTCTATTTATTTTAAAGTGATTTAAAACACGCTGAAGTATATCTTAACTAAAACTTTCCCCTAAAAAAAGAAGCATTCTTAAAAGGTACCAAGGGTTGTTATTCTTAAAATGGTTTTGATAAAGTCAAATGCAAAAATAGTTTAGGCATTTAATTAGATTTCAATATGCCACTCTTACTTGGGAATTTTCCATTGTTTGGGCATGAAGGGGTTCTTGCCATGAGAAATCTTCTGCTCCCTCCCACTCAGCTCTCCCTCCACCTCCCTTACCCTTCTAAAGAACCCAGCAGCAATTATAGTGCAATTAGGTTTTCTTTGAGGGCCTTCGGTCCAGATTCTAAAAGTCAGAGAGGAATGTGTTGTTACTTCTAATTTGGGGCTGATAGGAAGCTTAGCAGGTGACAATACCCATAAGTGACCTTGTCTCAGCACAAATTACCTACATGTCTCTTTGGCTGTGTCCACTTCTGGTTTCATGCCATGATTTAAAATGAACTCCCCAACAACCCAGTCACCTGTTGGCGTTAATGATAAAGAAGTCAAAGTCAGTATGTTTAAGAACAATAATAACTCAGAGCTAAAAATAAAAACAGTTTAAAACGTTTCCTTGAATCCCCCCTCAGTTAACAGCATTTAACACAGAAAATAATTTGTCATGTAAAAGTGTTTCATTTTGTTGATTACAAGAGAACCAAGCCCAGCATGATGGTGCATACCTTTAATCCCAAGCACTAGGGAGGCACAGGTAGGAGGATTGCTGTGCGTTTGAGGCTATCCTAGAAATACAGAGAAACAAACGAGAGAGGGTCATTCCCCAGTGATAACTCTATGTAGGACCAGAGTGGCTATCATTACTCAAGAGAAAGAATTCAAAGCACGAGGAAGATAGTGGAAGCGTCAGAATCCCCAAGGAAGCGTCCAGCAAGCTCCAGTGAGCCTTCATCAGCTCCTACAGACATTCCTCAGGTGGATTAGAGACGGCTAAATCTCTTCTACAACATGTCTAGATGGGGTTCGTGTTGCTAGGGCTCTAGACTTCCTCTCATCTTTCTGGTTCCTTAGTCATGATGAGGGTGACTCAGGGTTGTCTGCAGTTCCTAGAGCCTTCTTCTGATTAGAAGAGCATGACCGAATGAAACAAAGATGCATTCAGATTTGCAAAAATCATAGCAGTAAAAGAACCTTTATCTGCATCTTGTGGGCTACAGAGAGCCTGGGCTTCAGAAGCTAAGGGAAGTGCCCGTGCAAAGTCTAGGCCAATGTTGAGATAAAGGACTAGCAATCACAGTTGGTCACCACTGTTCCATAAAATTTGTTGATTTCTTGCTATCTTCATAAGTTAACTGCATTTTCTCCCAAATATAATCTTTAGAGCAAAACCAAAAACTCAAAAACCCCCATTACTTTACAATTGGTGTACAAAGAGTTGTGCATATTTAATGTCTGTAACTTGATGAGTTTGGAAAAATAAATACTCTTAACACTATACCAGGGCTTCTTAAACTTTTTTTTTCTACTCAATACTTAAGATCTCAACAATAAAGCAGACTTAAAACTCACCCACCATGTCTCAGGGAACTGAGCGGAAGAGGGGCAAAAAGATTGTAAGAGCCATGGTGGGGAAGGATATCCAGAGACATTGCCCCCCTCAGCAACAATACACAAAGGAGGAAGAAATTAAAAAAAAAAAAAAAACTGGCTACCTCTGGTGCAGTTCATAACCCCTAACCTATGGGCAGATCCACTATGGGCACCGGAGTGGTGGCCCATATCCTAGCATTCAATGGTAGCCCAAGGTAGAAGGATGGCTGTGAGTTCAAGGCTATCCTGAAACTACATAGTGAATTCCAGAAATCAGCCTGAGCTAGATAGAGTAAGACCCTATCTCAAAAAAAAAAAAACAACATAAAAATAAAGCAACTTTGCATACTAAAATGAGATAAATGTGCTTGTTTATTTTTACACACAAAAAATAAAATCTTGGCTGGATGTTTAATACTGAAGATGTAGATCATCTTCAATGCTTTGCAGAGTCATCAATAAGATGATTTTAGAATTACCAATTCTGAGAATGCCAGTTGACAAAAATGCATAGTACAAAATGGAAAAAATAAGTTTGAGGTCATTTCAGAAATTGTTTTAATTTCTGTCCTAATCCAATGCCCAAATCATTAAATGTCTTTTTAAAAAATATTTCATTTATTCATTTTTCAAGCAGAGAGATACAGAGAGAGAGGAGAGAGAGAAAGAGAGAGAGAGAGAGAGAGAGAGGGAGATAGAGAGAGAGAGAGAGAGCGAGAGCGCACCAGGGCTACCACCTTGTAGGTCTGGCTTATGTGGGTACTGGGGAATTGAACCCAGGGCTTTAGGCACTGGAGGCAAGTGCCTTAACCTCTGAGCCATCTCTCCAGCCCTAAATGTCTTTTTTTTCATAATTAAACCATTATACCTCTATAAGAACAGAGTGCTTTGTTTTATACAGTAAAAACACTGCAGTTCATTGCCAAGTTTGGTGGCCCACTTCTTTAATCCCAGCACAAGTTTATCCCAAGTTTTTTTTTTTTTATCCCAAGGTAAGAGTATTGCTGTGAGTTTTAGGCTGCCCAGAGACTACATAGTGAATTCCAGGTCAGCCTGGGCTAGAGTGAGACCCTACCTCAAAAACAAACAAACAAAAACCCACTGCAGTTGATAACTGAGCCAGGGTGTTTAGGCAGCATCCTTGGCGTTAGGTGGTATAGCAGCATACAGAGTGCATGTAGTGTGGTCAGAACCAGGGCTGCTGGGAAATTACACCATGCAATATGGGCAAGCACTGCCAGTAATACCTTTGAATTTGTTTTTGGTCGTTGCAAATTCAGAAACCTTTTACTGTTGTCAAATTTTCCACAGCTCCCATACACAGCCATGCAGCTCCCTATATAGTTGTGACCCACCGTTTAAGAAGCTAGATGTTAGAATCTCAGCTATCGGCCTACGGTCGGTTGGTAGGGTTAGATGGGCCCCAGCTCTCTCGCTGCATCCTGAAAAATACAAACACAATCTCCATCGGAGAGTGAGATCAGTGTAGGTTAACAAATATACACAATTCTGGATTACCTAGATTCTGTTTTTAGTAGCCTCTCTGTCAATCAGTCCCATAGCGCATCTGTTCTTGGGAGCCCGAGATATGGGAACCAGTGCATATTTTTTTTTTTTTTAATAATTTATTGTCCATAATGAGTTACAACATTTAGTGGGCAAACAATGAGTTGTTATCCCCAATTCCCCGCTGCCCTCCCCTCCCCCCTCCACTGGATAACCTCCTCCATGGGTCGTCTGGATCAGGCCTTGTGACAGGGGACCATGGATAGCCTAGTATTCAGCCAGGTTCTCCTGGCCATGC
>PVHP010046552.1:0-13245 GCA_004024765.1 Zapus hudsonius | reverse complement strand
AAACTGTAAAGTCTTCCTGTCCCTTTCTCTCGTTTTGGGACCCTTGGTGTTTTTCTTGGCTTTTATTTGTGCTGCCTGGATCCACATGAGTTTGGCTCCTCTGTCCACCCAGTTTCAAGAGGGGATAGCATAACTGTCTCTTGATCTAAACTTTTCTGCTTGCCATTTATTTATAGCTTCTCACTTGAATGACATGTAACATTTTCCTCTGGTCTCTGAATTTACAATGTTTATGTTTCCCTTACACTCCACATCTACCATGTGGGAGCTCTCAATAACTCTAGACCTGCTACTTGGGTAATTTCTTTAAACTTGAGGTAGCCATGAGTGTGTCTCTCTTTACTACTCATTTCTCCTCTGCAATTCTAGGTGTTTGATTTGATATTTGCCCTCTCATTTGTTAGTCTCACCATCTGCCCCATTAACCTCCTTCATGGGAAGGTACATGGCAGACACCATGTGTGCTTCTTCTAAATCTGTCCACATATATACCTATGCTCTATTTTCCATGTGCTATAGTCTAATCTTTTAAAAGCCTGGGTTTCTCTTAAATGATAAACTACTTTTCTTGTGCTTATGGCTTTACTCCAGTTTTTTTCTCTAAAACTTCAATATTATAAGCCTTATAAAATATATACTTTTATATGTCTTATAAAATATACAATGTTTTCCATATGAAAGGGTGTTCTACCTTCCTGGATCCCAATCCTGCTTAAATGAACTCATAATTTTATGATACTTCATAATTCATAATTTATTCTTCTTTAGTCTGCCTTTATTAATTTTTATTGATATTAGGACAGAACACAATATTGGGATTCATAAATTTGGGGAGCCCTTCTGAACCCCCCCAAACCTGTACCACTAGCACACACCAAACATGTCAGAGCATGAACCTGTTCTCTCCTTTGAGCTTGAATTCAGATCAACTTACAGTGTCCTCTTATACCTGGACATCAGGATGCACCCCCAGTGACACCTCTACTAGACTAGTGGCTGGGAATCCAAGATTCAAGTTTTATTCATAAACCTGAGTCAATGGAGGATGTACATTCAATCTACCATATTCTGTTTATGGCAATCACTGACTGATAATCATATTGCAATGTAAAATTACTTTCAGTCTGAATTCAAAGGTCTTCTTGTCTTTACCAACTTTAAGGCTGTCCCCTAATTGGGAGTCCTGCCAAATCAATAATAGTTACATACTTCCAACATATAATGGCACATAGTAAACATTTCCATTGCTATAAGGTATAACAAGAAAAGGCTGGACCAATGCAATACCAACAGACATCAGGTAAACATCAAATGTTTGCAATTCAAGTTTGACAAACAAACAGTGCTGATAGTCACTGGATTTTCATTTCCCCACCACCCAACCCCCATCTGGAATGAGTAGCCAGGGAACAGCACTCCATGGTATCCTTTGTACAGCCCTAGTATATCTAATACATCTGTGGGATCCCATAGAAAACCATGTTGCATTTTCAGATCCACACAAAGGATTTTCCTGTGTGTGGATCTGAAATTTTTAAAAAATTTATTATGTTTTTTTGTTTTTCATTATTTTTTATTTTATTTTTGAGTTAGTGTCTCAGTCTAATCCAGGATTACCTGGAACTCTGTAGTTCCTGGCTGGAGTTGAACTCAAAGAGGTCATCCAACTTCCATGTAATTTTCGTTGAGATGTTTCTCTTTCTGGCTGTGGAGTGGTTGTTTTTGGTCAGACTGAACATGGAGTTCCAGTGACTCTGTTGCCTTGCACTCATCCCTCCCCAAAACATGAAGGAGGTTACAGGTGTCCATGGCCACATTCAACTTTTTAATGTAGGTAGTAAAGATCAAACTCAGGTGGTCTCAGTCCCTCTCAGGCATCCATGGGCCCTCGCTTAGTCATTAAAAGCTATGTCCAACTCGATGAATTCTATGCATGTGTTCATATTTTAAAATACATTAAGCCAAGTACAAAAAATCTTACAATTAATTCCTGTATTGTTTAGTAGTGAGAACTTTGATTTTAACTCAGTACAATTCAAAAATACTTCTTCATCATGTAGAATTAATGAATAAATTTTCTTGTAGCTCTGTCAGGTAGTGAACGCTTCTTCTGGATTTTTTTTTTTTCATAAGGAGCATTTCTTAGGAAACAATATCCTGGAGGGGCCGGGATGCACAATCCCCTATGTGTGGTGTCTTGGAGGAAACAACATTCTCTTTATCAGTACCCAGCACCATGCCCTAGATGGATGCCTGTTTCCATGTCTTCAGTTTGCTTTTGTGCTCATCAGGCATGAGGAGATGAGGAGTGGGGCAGCACAAGTCCTTCTAGAAGAAATGAGCATTTTGATCTCTCTTGTCTTAGGTAATTTGTCTCAAAAGAGTCATTTATCATTTGCTAAACTGCATAAGTTTCTCTATTGCTCCAGGGTGTCAGGTGGCCTACACTGAGGGTTGTAAGTCTTTTCCTAGGAAGATATGAACAAGCAACTAACTATTCATCCCAGATAGAGCACCAACTACAGACCAAGGCAAAGATACCATCAAAATACAAGTACCATTAAAGTATTATGTGGAACCATATTTTATTGGGGTACTTTACAGAGAATAAACTTCTAAATGTCATCACAAATAAAAGCAATAAGATTATCTTGGATTAGATTCTGTCCTTTGGTAATTTCTCAAGTTTTAGGGATATTGATATTTGAGAACTACATGTAAAGAAATCATGGAATTCTTTTGAGTTATAAGAATTTAAAAATATAACTCTCATGTCATTTATCTATGAGGAGCCAATCATAGCTATAATCAAAAGATGGATCTTTAATTAACAGTGGCCTCCTATTTAGGTAACAAACAGCTAAAAATTCCAAAAACATAGAAAATAATTCATTGATAAACAACTCGTCACAGAAATTAAAGACTTCTAATACTATACTTTTTTTATATAGACCTCCAAAGAAGCAAAGTTTTTAAACATTTTACCTTATACACTATCAGCCTAGTGAAGTCTAAGCTTTTCAACAACATTCTGGAATGCTCTCTTGACATCCTTATTCCTCAGGCTGTAGACCAGAGGGTTCAGCATGGGGATGACCATAGTGTAGAACACAGAGGCCATCTTGTCAGTGCCCATGGAGTGACTGGAGCTGGGCTGTAGGTACATGAAGATGATTGTCCCGTAGAAGATGGAGACAGCAGTTAGATGGGAAGCACAGGTTGAGAAGGCCTTCTTCTGCCCCTCAGCTGAATGCATCCTCAGGATTGCAATAAAAATAAACAAGTAAGAACTCAAGATAACCAAGAGAGTGAAAAAAACATCAACTATCGCCAACAAAAAAAGCACAATCTCATTTATGTAGATATCAGAGCACGAAAGAGCCAGTAATGGGGGAATGTCACAGAAAAAGTGATTAATCACATTAGAATTACAGAAGGAGAGACGGAAAGTTATGGTGACATGGATGAAGGATTGCATGAGACCATTCATGTAGGAGCCAGTGGCCATTAGAACACACCTTGAACTTGTCATGGTGGTGGTGTAATGAAGGGGTTTACACACTGCAGAGTGGCGGTCAAAGGCCATTGAGGCCAGGATGAAACATTCAATACTGGCAAAGGCTACAAAGAAGAACATCTGGGCAGCACAGCCATTGTAAGATATGACCTTCTCCCCTGTTAGAAACCCCTGCATGACCTTGGGAGTGACAGCAGAAGAGTAAACACAGTCCACAAAGGAGAGGTGACTGAGGAAGAAGTACATGGGAGTGTGGAGACGAGAGTCCACCAGAATCAACATGATCATCCCGAGGTTCCCAATCACAGTGATGCAGTAAATGAGAGTGAAGACTATAAATAAAGGGACTTGCAGCTCAGGAGTGTCTGTTAATCCCACAAGAATAAATTCAGTTGCCTCTGAAATATTCTCCATCAAAGTCATGTGGGGGTTATGACAGGTACCTAGAATGAGATGAAGAAATCACAATTAATTTACTGGAATGCGGTCATGCTATGTGAAGAATGACATAGTTAGATTACTCATGTGTCAGTGTTCTCAAGCTATAAAGAAGCAAGCTTGAATGCTGGATATGGGTAGACTGAATCAGGTATAGCTGGGTAATGCATCTTATTTACTGCCCACAGCTGCTAATGTGTCTTATATAGTGACCAAAGCTGCAAACGACTGCTCAGGTTAAGATGCTGGCTCATTTCATCTTTGTTGATACATGCCATTCTTTATTACACTCAACCAAAAAGGACTCATTTTAAGTCTTTATAACATCTTTCAAGAACTCTTGTTTAAAATGTACACTGAGGCTTGGCCAGCAGGTAGCACAGTGTAGGAACATGTGGTCGTGATTTGACATGTATATCCCACCTCAGGTACAGCCTTCATCTCCTTGGTCTTTCCTTTGTTTTTCTTTTTTTTGTTGTTGCTGCTGGTGGGAATCTAACTGACCCCCTTGAGCATGATTGACAAACACTCTACCCTGAGCCACATCCACAGCCTACCAACTTGTACTAGTCAGACATTGGCATTGACTTGGACACAGCTAGAGAAACACACTTTTTTCTTAACTTTACAAGGTCCTTGACTGCATCTTACCCTTTACACACTGGCTGATATAGGAATTAGTATGTTGTAGTCACTTTTTTGTTGTTGAGAAAAATTCCCAGTTATTAGCAGCTTAAGTGAGGCAATAATAATTTTTTTTGCTTACAATCTGGAGGTTAAGCTATACGATGGCATGGGAAAGGATGGCATGAGAAGAGCTGTACATCAGCTCTTCCATAGCGGGTGGAAAAAAGCAACAGGGGAGTGATCCATATTGTAGCACGAGGAGCTGTTGATCACCCCCATGATCCTGCCCCCAACTCTACACCTCCTTAGGCAAGGCTTCAATTTCCAAAATGCCATCAACTGAGGACCTAGCATTCAGTACCCATGAGTTTATGGGTGCTTCACAGTGCATATCTTGATGGTCTGAATTGTGTCCTTGCACATTTTATTACTGATATCATTATACTCTTCAGTACATCAGAAACTGAAGAAAGGGTTTTTCAAAGAGTTGAAATAAATTTTAGGTGTCTTTTCTTTATTTCACAATAGGCTATGAGGGGTGGCTGTCCTCACCTCCATGATGGCTCAGGTAACCCTCCCTCAAGTCCTGTGTGTTTGTAGAATGAGAGGGCCTCCCTACTGGGGAGACATTTCTGACTCTAGAATTTTAGGTTATACTCATTTTTGTCTGACACATACTTTTCATAATTAAAAACACAAGGTGTAGGATTCCATATGGTAAATGACAGACTAGATGAAAACCAATGTCTCTTCCCTCAAAGGAGATACTGGTGCTTATGTGACAAAAAAATGAGGAAGATGCTAATATTTTTAGAGTGAGATGCAAGAACCATTGATTTTTCAGAGATTATCTCATTTGTTTTAATTTTTGTTTCTTTCTTTTTTAGCTATGCCCCAACATCCAATTCATAGTATTAATACCCACATGTTTCTAAAGGAAACAGCCCAGAAATTGATATGGTCAGATGGGGGATGAAAGTACTACTGCCTCTGAAATTCTGAGAGGGAGCCCTTATTTTCATAAGTCAGAAACATGAGAAAATTGGGCATGGTATCTCCTTTATTATAACTTTCACCCAAATATCTGTCTGTCCTGAACTTGGAAATCTGGGAGCTGTGTGGCCCAGCGCAGGAGAAATAGCAGAGGAAAGCAAGAGAAAATGGTTGATAACAATGTGTCTGTAATTCAGCAGGAAGTCTTTTCTGGCTTTCCTTTTTTCCTCCTTTCTGTTCCTTTGTGAAATCAAACGGACTGGGTTTACAAACATCCTTCACAATTCTAGTTGTTCTTTGTTGTGTTACTTACTGTTGTCCTAGGAACCCACACACAGGGCTAGGAAGTATGATATATGGAAGACCTTCAGGTCCAGAGCATTGGCTGCAAGTCCACACCCAGGAATGCATCATGTTGGGAAATCTCCTTTCTCACTTGTGAAGAAGAACAAAGCCCTGGCTTATTATCCTGCAAATATGAAGGCAAAGGTGGCAAAGTCTGCACACTTCTCAGGGGAGGCAGTTCCATGAGTGAAGGTCTCTAGTGGTTCCTCATCCCACATTTATTCTTCAACCTGACCTTGGAGAGAGAGCAGAAGACAGTGTTTACTTTTGTATGAAAAATGCTTATGGAGACTCAGGGGAATAGATGCTTAGAAGAAAGAACCTCTGGTTATCAGATCAGTTGGGCCACAGCCAAACTAGTTACTTTATAAAACAAAAATGTACTTAAAATCTGCATATGAATTGTCAACATCTTGCACAAGCTTTCTGATATCTAGCCTTTTCTCAAAGATCTTTGGATAGTCCAGAGCAATTACCTCATCCTTTTTTTTTTGAAAGAAAATACCCAGTTCTGTTATGTCTACATACATAGTCTAAGTTCTTTTTTTATCTGAATTATTTTTGAAATGTTTATTAACACATAAAGAATGCTTATGTGGATTGGTTACACTGTAATAATTTCTTGCATGTGTACATTTTATAATGATCATTTAAATCATTTATCAACTTAAAATTTTATCACATTTTCATGAATATTTGTTTGAAATATGTCATTATTTCCCTTTGGTAAATACTATAACTTGAGATGCCGATTTATATAATAAATGTCTGAATTTGTCCTCATGAAACAATATATAAGAAATCATAATAAATGCAACAATGCTGAAAAAAGGGGCTTATTGGAGGTCAAGATTATGTGGACTTTCCTGCTACAAATGTATTAATGCCAATGGTCATTTTGGTAACGTTTCACATTTCTGAGATGAGTATTAAAATGAGGTACAGTGTAGGGAAGAAAAGGATTCATTTCAAGCTTGCAGATTCAGTGACATTTCCCTCAAATGCTGGCTCCCATTAATAAATCCAAGCAGAGAGACACCACCAAGCAGCCAGCACCGTCAGCAAGCAACAACATTACTGAGCAGTGATAGGATACTGGCTTCTTTAATGCAGTTTCAGTTAGAGATTGAAGCCCAGAGAGAACTGGAGATGACTCTCTACAGGCCATTCCATCTTGGTAAAAGAATGAAAATCCTTAGCTGTAGTGGAACTCATGTCTGACTGAGACTGATCTCCAGCGACCCTTGCTGCTCAGGTTAGTACTCTACCTTGACAGACAGAGGAGGACTAAATCAGGTGGGCTGGGTTCACCCTCCAATCTACAAACCAATGGGGTCTTCCTCTTATGAACCTTAACCTGTCATATAGGCTGTGGTCTTCCTGTCCTTCTCTCTCTCTATTTTTAAGACCCTTCGTTTGGGTGTCTTGAGTTTTTTTCTTGTGCTGCTTGGGTCCATGTGAGTTTGGCCCCTATTCCCTCTCAGTCTGATTGGCTGGACGAGGGAGATCCTACCACTGTTTCTTAATCTACACTTACACTTCAGATCTACCATGTGGATGCTCTTACTAACTCTAGGCCTGTTACTTGTGTAATTTCTAGAAACATGGGGTAGCCATGAGTGTCACACTCTATGACTCATGTCTTCTCTGATATTCTTGGTCTGCTTGATATTTGCCCTCTCATTTCTTAGTCTCATCACCTGCCCTCTTAACTTCTCTCCAAGGGAAAGCACATTGCAGACGCCATGCCTGCTCCTTTTCAGTGTCACTATGTAAACAGCTGAGCTCTCTTTCCATGTGCTCTATTCCAATCTATCTTTCAATGCTTTAGTTTCTCTTCAATGAAAAACTTTCTACCTTTTTGTGGCTTTTCTCCAGTTTTTCTGTAAAACTTCAATATGTCTGAAATAACCCTTTAAACTATGCAGTGTTTCCACATGAGAACTTCTAGACTTCCTTCCTTCCTTTCGAGATACCAGTTCCCTTTAAATAAATTTCACAATTTGTGATATCTTCCTTAATAAATTAAAGTACTCAAAATTGAACCTCTGTGAGTCTGTCATTTTTAAAGTTAGGATGGAACCTAAACTTGAGTTTCATAAATCTGTCAGACGTCTCCTGAACCCCCAAATCCTGAATTACTAGCACACACAAAATAGACCAGAGCATAGACTTGCTTTTTCACAATTTAGGGCTAGAATTCAGATCTGTCCCAAGTGACAACCTGAAGCTAGACTTCAGGATCCACACCCAAGTGACACCTCCTCCAACCAGACAAATGGAGATCCAGGTTACAAGTTTAATTTTAACACCTGTGTCAATGAGAGGCATAGATTGAAACTCCCACATTCTGTTCCTGGCCACCTTTGACTGATACTCATAACACAATGTAAATGACAGTCTAAATTCAAAGGTCCTCTAGACTAAACCAATTTTCAGACAATCCCTCTACTAGGAATCTTATGAAATCACAGCATATTACATATTTCAAGCATATAATGGCACAGCGTAATCATTTCCATTGCTATAAGGCCAAACAAGGAAAGACTGGACCATTGAAAAATCAATAACACTCATGGAAGCATCAACTGTCTGAAGTTTATGTCTGAACCTCATAAACAGTGATGAGAGTCTCTGGACTTGAAATTTCCCCTTCTCGAGATGCACTGAGTAGCCAGAGAAAAATACTATATGCTAGCTTTTGCAAGTCTTGGAATATCCAATACGTCTTTGCATCTCCATCACAAACCACATTCCATTTTTAGCTCCAAACACTGGCATTTCTAGTCTTCAATAGAGGGATATTCTGTTTCCATATGACTCATCTCAGCAGAGTCTCTTGAAAGAGTGCGAACTCGATGACCCACTTTCAAGAATATTCATGCTTTCAAAATCTACATCCAGTGTGTAGTGATGCAGCCATATTGCTAATCCATGGGGAAATAAATCTTGACCTTCAGCCTTAAGAAATCTTCCTTCCAGTAATTCTCTTTAAGAAGATTTTACAATTCTATCATTCAGTTTTACTTGGCTGGACTTAACCTCAGCAGTCTTTCCTTTGTTTCAATGTAATTCAGTTAACAGACACTCAAGGATAGAAATGTGTTCAACAATAGGAATTTCAGTAGTATAAAATCTATCTCTGTGCAAGTAACTTTAAATCTGTTTGAAGTTTCCAACTTTAGGTCTTATGTCTTTCAGTTCTATGTCTGCCACAAAGCATATCAGTTCATTACTTTCAAATTCAACATTGATCAAGCTATCCTGGCATGGCAACAGAATTCAGCCAGCATTTATCACCATAGCTCAATTCCAACAACGTTTTCTGTAGTGCCTACTTCACCTTTGAAAGTTCATGAGCAAAGCCTCCTCCAAATACAATTTAGAATTTATTTAGTAATTTCAATTGCCCACCAAAATATCCCATAAAATTTTACCAACCTTTGAGCCTTCATCAATCATAAGTACCAAGTCCATACATATTTCTCCTTCAGCACTCAAGTTCCAAAAGTCCAAAATTCACATGGTCATATTTATTTCATCAACATCACAACCCTCTGGTACCAAACTTCCATAGTAAACTGCTTACATTGTTGGGATTAACATCCAAATAAAGCAAAGTTGAGGGGAAGAAGGCATTTATTTCAAGTTTTCAGATCCTGGGGAAGTTCCATCAAATGATTGATAAAGCTGTCCCTATTCATAAAACCACCACACAAAACTTATCAGTATACACAAAATCCAGCACAGACTCGCTGCCTCACAACTTTTGGCTGGAATTAAAATTGGACCCCAGTGCCAACAGAGGGCTGGCCTCTGGGTTGCACCCCTTAGTGGCACATCCTCCTGCCATGAGGCTAGAGATCTAAGTATGTTACTAGTTAAATTTTAACACCTGGGTCAATGGGGGACAGACATTTAATACTGCCAGAGGTAAGTATTTTAGATCCAATCAGATTTGACTAGTCTAGATGAAGAGGCAACTGTAAGTTATAAACATCTTGTCATCAAACTAAACAATATTAGGGAAAGGTGTAAATTTAACTAGTTCTATAGTCATTACCAGACTAGAGCAAGCAACACATCTATAGAATAATAAGATAGCTCATCATGTGAGGGAAAATAAATTTACAAATATTGCATCAGATAATAGTCAAATAATATAGCATAAATATAAGCTCTTATAAATTAGTATTAAATGGTGTAAAAACTAATTAGTTAATAGCACAAAATCAGAATAAACTCTTCTCTAAAGCACATATATAAATGGGCATTAAGTACATAAACCCATGGTCAACTATGGTTCCACTCTTCTAATTCTTTTACAAAGAATTAAAATTTTATTCTTGTTTTATATCTATAAGGAAATTTAGGATATATTTATATAAAATTAACACATTTTATGTTGTAATTTATCAGAAGATGGGTTATGATGTTCACATAATAAAAATAAAATAAAAATTTTGAAAAGAAAAATATTTAAGCTAATGGATATGCTGTTAAACAATGTATAAATGCATCAAAACATCTCACTGTACCCCATAAATAGGAAAAATCATTATAAGCCTATTTATTGTATTGACTTTTTATGAAGGAAGATGAGGAAAAAGTGGACCAGGCAAAGCAAAGAGGTATTTTTTTTAAAGAAAAAAAATTATCTTGGTAATTCGTTTAGTTTTTGAGATAAAGGAAGTTTGTATGATGTCTTAAATTGACCTTCACAAGATTTAAATGAAAATTTTAATTTTTCCTGCCTTTATATGGAATAGCTAATAAGATAATCAGAGGTTCTATTCCCCCAGGTCTTCATAAGCACTCTCCATCAAAGTGTAAGCTCTCTCCTCTGCTGTCTCCATCAAGGTCAGGTTGTAGTACCAATGAGCTCTCAGGAACCTCAAGAGACTCCCACTGGTGTGGCACTGCCTCCCCAGAGATGTGTTCAAATCTTTCATACCTGCCTTGATATTTGCAAGATCAGAATCCTAGGGTTTGTTTCTCAAAGGCTCCACAAATGTTAGATAAGGAGATTCTTTAGCAGGATGATTTCCTGGATGTGGACTTTTTGCCATTTCTCTGGATATGAACATTTTCCATATCTTGTCCTTTGTATAAACATTTGTCTGTTACCAGGACAGCAGTAAGTATTAAAACCAACAGCTACAGTCAGCTAGAATTGTAAAGGAAGATGGAAAAAATTCACCTATTTTTATTTTAAAGTGGATGACACACAAGTGAAACAATACCTGAAGAGGAAAACAGGTAAGACACAGGCTGCTGGTACTTAGATGTGCTCTCACTCCTTAACCATTACTCTTTCACTGATCTGCTCTAGAGCATCTGCATTGTCCACATTCATCACAATGGATGCTGGGCTGATCATTATAATAAGGGGGAAAAACACACTCCTAATTTTCTTGTTGTCAGAATGATTTGTAGGAGCAGAAAAACAGAAATGTAACTCATTTTTTTTAATTTCAAAGATTGTAGTTTATCAACTATTCAACAAATGTGTTTAGGAATGCAACATTTAATTAGAACTCTGAATTTGTTACTCTGGAGTACTTTAGAGAATTGACAGGCCATGGGAAGTAATGATTGTTTGATTTGTAAAATATTACTTTCTTTTATAATAAGAATAAGAATAAATAAGAACTTACTTATTCCATATCATTCACGTGAAGGTAGAGATTATGTGGCAATAGGTCAATGGATTTATTTTGGTAAAATTATCTATGATAACTCCTTCCCTGATTATGAAGAAGGCTCAATTTTGACAAGTGAGTATGAATCAAAATTTTAGGCAAAAAAATATCTCTTCTGGCTCAGAGATCCTACATAGAATAACCACAGCAACACGGGTTGATATCACTTGAGCTGTCAGGGAACAATGTACAACCATACATTTAAAGTAGTGTACAGTTTCTAGAAGAGAGAATAAAACCAGGCCTTCCTACTTCTCCAATTCCTCCAAAAATACAAATAAAGCAAAGAAATGTGTGATAGTAAGAAATTGAAATAGTCGTCTATGTGGAAAATAAAGTTGATGACTTAACAAGAAGACAAGAAATACTTTGTTCTTACCTTTCTAAGCACTGTTCCTTTATATTTTGTCATGCTGAACTTTATCCAGATAGTATTAAGAGTATATCCAGATCATGCAGTTTTCCATGCGGTCCATTGCTTAAAAGGAAACATCCAAAGAAGGATAATTACCTATTAAAGAGAAGTCTGTGTCTCCTGAGCAGTGTCCCAAACACTGCTCATCTACAGCTCGTATGAACAACGGTGGAGGGTCATTAGAGGTGGGGGAGATATTTGATGGGCTTTGTTAATATTGTACAAAACAAGATTATATATTCCTATACTGTACTTTCTGCTTATTTGGATTTCCATGACTATTTTAGAAGGCATTTTAAAAACACAATCCTGCATGCACTGCTATTCTCAAGAATACTAAATACAAGGCAACCTGCCATGAGTCCAAAATTATTGTGTAGTGACCCATGGTAGCAAGGATGTCCAGTGCCTACAAGTTAGTCCCACAAAAAGATGAGTGATATCATACAGGCTTCTCATACAGAGCATATTTCAAATCCCATGGAGGTGGTAAATTGCCAAAATTTTTCATTCTCTCATCTCATCCTAGGTACCCATCCTAGGTACTCATCCTAGGTACCCAGAAACCCAATGATGCGGTTGAAGAATATTTCAGAGGTGACTGAATTTGTTCTTGTGGGATTAACAGACACCCCTGAGTTGCAAATCCCTCTATTTGTAATATTCACTTTCATTTACTGCATCACTCTTGTTGGGAACCTCGGGATGATCATGTTGATTCTCCTGGACACTCGTCTCCACACTCCCATGTACTTCTTCCTCAGCAACCTCTCCCTGGTGGACTGTGTTTACTCCTCTGCTGTCACTCCTAAGGTGATGGTGGGGCTTCTCACAGGAGATAAGGTTATATCCTATAATGCATGTGCTGCCCAGATATTCTTCTTTGTAGCCTTTGCCACTGTTGAAAGTTTTCTCTTGGCCTCAATGGCCTTTGACCGCCACACTGCAGTGTGTAAACCCCTGCATTACACCACCACCATGACAAGTAGAACATGTGCCCTACTTGTTGCTGGCTCCTACATGTGTGGTCTCTTTCAATCCTCTCTCCTTGTTGCCTTCACTTTCCAACTCTCTTTCTGCCATTCTAAAGCGATTAATCACTTTTTCTGTGACATTCCCCCACTACTTGCTCTTTCTTGTTCTGATATCTACACAGATGAGATTGTTTTGTTCACCTTGGCATCCTTCAATGTTGCTTTTACACTCTT
>PVHP010046551.1:0-13201 GCA_004024765.1 Zapus hudsonius | reverse complement strand
AAGGATAAGCCAGTGTGACAGAAACCAACGAATCTCGACACAAAAACCCCTAAGCTCACAACACCAAAGCAGCCTCAATACTCACCCACCACGACTCAGGGAACTGAGCGGAAGAGGGGGCGGAAAGATTGTGACAGCCGTGGTGGGGGAGAATATCAGAGACTTGGCAACCCTCAGTAACAACACACTTGGGTCATGAGAACCCGGCTGAAGACTGGGCTATCCATGGTCCCCTACCACAAAGACTGATACAGACAGCCCACGGAGGAGGATATCCAGCTGACTGGGGATGGGGAGGAGGGGCAACGGGGAATTGGGGATAACTCATGGTTGGCCCACTAAACACTGTAACTCATTATGGACAATAAAGAAAAAAAAAAGGTTGAGAAGGAGCAACTACTAGGGCAGGAAGCAAAACTATGCCAAGTATTCCACTCTGGAAGCCACAGTAAAAGTGCATGAAGCAGAATGGATATTCAACAGAGCAGATATTGCAGAGATGTGAGAAAGTGAGGATTAGAACCTGACCATTGCATTTAGCATTGTGGATGTCCTAGTGACTTTAGCAGAGACGTTCAATGTTTTCTATTTTTTCTGTGTAGCCAAGAGCTCCTTGTGTATCCCAGGCCCCTCTCAGGAGCATGACTTCTTCTGGCTCCTTGGGGCTTAGGGGAAGTGAGTGATGAGTTTCACTCCTGGGACAAAGATTCAGGAGCCCGCACACATCCCTCGGATCTCCAGCCCGCTGCTGCCGTGACCTAGGGTGTCTAGATGCAAACAGCCTGGACACCCGTGTCACTGCTCAGCAAACAGATCCTTGGAGAGCTCCAGGACACACAGCAAACCTGTTTGAGCAAGAAATAACCCTTTAAAGCCAGGTGTAGTGGTGCACCCCTGTAAATGTGTGTGTGTATATATGTATGTGTATGTGTGTATATGTGTATGTGTGTATATATGTATGTGTGTATGTGTATGAGAATGTGTGTATATATGTATGTGTGTATGTGTATTTGTGTATATGTGGGCATGTGTGTATGTGTGTGCATGTGTGTATGTGTGTATATGTGTATATGTGTTTGTGTGTGTGTGCATGTGTATACAGGTATGTGTGTATGTGTGTGTTTGTGTGTATGAGGGGGTATGAGTATATGTGTGTGTATGTGTGTATGTGTGTATATGTGCATGTGTGTATATGTGTGTATGTATATGTGTGTACATGTGCATGTGTATGAGAATGTGTGTGTATATATGTATGTGTGTGTATGTGTATGTGTGTGTGTGCACTTGGATTGTGTTTGGATCCATGTGTGCCATGGTACTCGTGTGGAGGCCAGAGGACAACCTTGGACAACTGCTCTTCTCCTTCTACCTTGGTTTCGAGACAGGGTCTCTCTTGCTGTCTTGTCACTGCTAGAAAGGCCAATCTAGCTGGCCTGTGGGCTTCAGAAGTCACCTGGCTCCTCCCATGACCATGCGTGCATTGGGGTTACAGATTGTGCACCACATTGTATCTGGCTCAAGGTGGGTCTCAGTGGTCAAATGTGGGTCAGTTGGCTTGCAAGGCCAGCCCTATGAACTGCTGAGTTACCTCCCTAGCCTCAGGTGTGTATTTTGATGGAGCTGGGTCAAGGCCAGACAATGAGCTCTCCTGGATTTTGACTTCGTGATCGGTTTTGAAAACTACTGGATCTTTGTTCTTCCAAATACTTATTCAGCTTATACAGATAATGGGCTTAATACTAATAAAAATTTTAGAACGATTTGTTATTTTATTCCACTCAATATTGATGTCCTCGATCTCCTCAGACACTTTGTCAGAGCTTCAGGACTTCTAATACCAGCAGGCAGATAGACATATGCAAAGCACAGCAATGGAACCATTGCACTGTCCTGTCAAAAACACATTTAAACCCAACACAACAGTCAGGCTTTCTTTCAAACCCAATAAATCTGTTAATTCAATAATTCCCTTTACACATTAAAATGAAAGCTGAGGCCAAGTGAAATTGACCCCACACTCTTACAGTCCATCTACTCAGGAGGCTGAGGAAGGATTGCTTGAGACCTGTTTGGACAACATAGTGAGACCTTGACTCAAAGAACAAGCAAACAAATGAATAAGCAAATACATAGTTGTGAATGTCTGAACCCCAGTGTTATAATGAGCTGGATGCAGCAAGAACTTGGGCTTAAAGGAGGATCTCCAACACCGGGGGATCAGAGATGCTTTCAGGCCACAGGCAGATGCAAAGAAGGAAAGAAGAAAAGAGAAACAGGGGAAGTATAGTCCCCCCTCACCTTGAAGATGAACAGTGACTGGAGTGGAAACAATATGAAGAAACCAGGTGCTTTGAAGAGGAAGTCCACAAGACACCCCGATTCGACTTGGAAAGCTGGGAGCAGAGTAAAGATGGCAACATAGAGTGCCGAGGCAGAGTCAGGGAGGTAAGATCCTGTCTGGATGGCTGAGCTGGGGGCAGGGAGAAAAATGACAAGTCAAGCCTACTCAGGGGCCATGGGCCAGACACTGGAAGAATGTGAAGTTTCATGTCAACAGCATTCACGAGCTCTCAGGTGGGACTGAGCCAGGTCTACTGGGCTCCAGTGAACAAGGAAAGAAGACCACGCAGTCCTCTAAGCTCATCTCCAGGAGGTCAGTGAACAAGGAAAGAAGACCACAAAGTCCTCTAGGCTCATCTCCTGGAGGTCAGTGAACACCCAGAACACTGTCCCAGAGGATCCAAAAACCAGCTAGCTGCTCTTTACTTCCAAGACATTCTGAGCATCTTTATATCCAGCCACCAGGTTGGGGAGGAACAATCCTTTAAGAAGTGAGGATGAGTGCTGGGGAGATGGCTCTGTACTTAAGTACACTTGCTTCCAAAGCCTGCAGTTCCCTGGTTCAGTTGCCCAGTACTGTCAAACCAGATGTAGAAAGTGGCACATGCATTCAGGGTTCATTTGCAGTAGCAAAAAAAGGTGCTCTGGTACGCATATTCTCTCCTCTCTCTCTCTCTCTCTCTCTCTCTCTCTCTCTCTCTCTCTCAAATAAATAAATAATATTTTAAATAAAAGAAGTGAGAATGTGGTAAATAGCCCTGTCAGTAAAGTTCTTACTTCAAATTTCAATCCTCAGAAGCCAAGTTAAAATGCTGGGCAGAGTGGAACAAGTTTATAATCCCAGCCCTGGGGAGGAGCAGATAGGCTGAGCCTTAGGGCTGGCTGCCCAGCTAATCTAGTCTAATTGGTGAGCTCCAGACCAATGAGAATTCTGACTCAAAAGAAGGTGGGTGGTGTTAATGAGGAATGACATCTGAGGGTGTCCTCTGACCTCCACAAGCATTGGAACCCATGCACATGCACACACACACACACAGAGACTCGAGAACATGGAACTGAGGATGTAGTTCAGTGGAGGATGTTTGCCTAGAACACACAAAGCCCTGGGTTCAGTCCCCAGCCCGACATCAACCTAGTGTGGTGGCACAAACCTACAATTCCAGCATAAGGATTATAGGGAGGTGAAGACAGGAGGATCAGAAGTTCAAGGTCAGAAGGATCAGATTTCAAGGTCATTCTTGGCTACAAAGTGAATTTGAAGCGATGGTATACATGAAATCTTGTCTCAAAAAAAATTAAGTCCACTGACACACAATACAGACTGATGTCACGAGAATGCTGAACACACTGCTGTATGGAAGAGACCAGCAAGTCAAGAAGTGCTCATCTGTGCAGTAGTGGCACTAAACCTAGGAGGGTAATCAACAGCTTAATGATTGGCTAAGAGATCTGCTCAGTGACAAGGAACCCTTAACTGGAACTGGGATCCATGGCAAATTCTTAATGGGGACCAAGAACCCAGGCTCCAAGGGGAAATTCTCACTTCCAGAGAGCTACAGAGAGGCTACACCCATTAGAACCTTGCCAGAGATGAACCTATCATATAGGATTCAAATGAAACCTATGAGAAAGTGACAAGATAAACAAGAGCTCTATCACCACAGCAAGTCAGATAACCTATGAAAGGCCAATGGAAACAGACACTGACCATACCCAACACAATCTAAAGCAGAAGACCAGAGACACTTAAGATCTCAAACAATAAAGCAGACTTAAAGCTCACCCACCATGACTCAAGGAACTGATCAGAAGAGTGGGTGGAAAGATTTTAAGAGCCATGGTGGGGGTGAATATCCCGAGACATTGCCCTCCTCTGCAACAACACAGTAAGGAGGGAAAATATTGGCTACCTCTTGTGCTATTCATAGCCCCCTACCCTATGGACAGATCCAGTAAGCCCACTGAGGAGGATCCCCAGTGGGATGGGGACAGAGAGGAGGGAAATGGGGGTACCCTCACAGGTTTTGCTCATACAATGTATCTAATTGTTGATAATAAAGATATTAAAATTAAAAAGTGAGCAGCTTGGAGCAGGAGAGATGGCATGGAGGTTAAAGGCACTTGCAAAGCCTAATGACCTGAGTTCCATTCCCCAGGATCCACATAAAGCCAGAGGCACAAAGTAACACATGCATCTGGAGTTTGTTTGCAGTGTCAAGAGGCCCTGGTGTGCAAGCCCCCCTCCCCCTCCTGACACACATACACACACTCACTCTTGCAAATAAATAAATAAAAATTTTTAAGTAAGCAGCTACCTACCCTAGTCCATTGGTACCGGTATAGCAAAATACTATCAAATAGGAGGTTTATAAACAAAGAAATCTATTTCTCACTATTCTGGAGGCTGAAAGATGCTGGCAGATTGAGTATCTGTTAAGAGCCTCTTTCTGGTTCATAGCTAGGGATTTCTTACTGCATCCTCACATGGCAGAAGGGGAAACAGGAGCTCTCCAGTCTCTTTAACAGGGCACTAATCCCATTTGAGAGAATGTCACCCTCATGACCTGATCCCACCCTCACATCTTAACCTCCCAACATCATCACACTGGGTGTTGGGAATTTTAGAGGGATGTAGACATCCAATCGACACCACTTCTTACATAGAATAATTGAATGAGGAATATTTATCCAGAAGAGACAAAATCTTAAAACAGGTGGAGGCGTGATACCCTTGATTGACTAGTTTATACATCCCTCCCTCCCACTCACGGTCAATGAAAATTGGGGCTTCCTGGCAAGCTGAAAATAGTTGAGAAAAATAAAGAACATTTTGCTGATTGCACATCTGATTGTAATGTAAAGATTTTGACCCTGCTAACAAGTGCTTGTGTTTTTTTTTTAAATCTATCTTCAATATTTGATCACAGCTGAGGCATCCTTTGCCTGTTCTTTCTCATAAGACGACTTGACATGTTTTTATGCACAGAGCACTAATTTAGCTCTGCCCTTTACAGCTAAGCAGTTCCAGAAGCCTCCTTTCCTCCCTCCTGTGGGTGAGCATGCCTTTTCGATCCCATGGCATTTAATTCATACCACTTTGACTGCATTAAAGCACACACATTCTTCTGGCTCCTTTAGCTTTGTAGATGATTCCTGTCTCTCTGCTTAGATTGGAAGCTGGCTGCAGACAGGGGGCTTCATGCTCCTCTAAGACCCCAGCATGCAAGGTTTATCCAGATCCTAGCATGAAAGGCTTACTGGATGAATAGACTTTGGGATGAATTTGCCAGAAATGATTTGAAAATAGATACTTTGATTACTATTAAAGAAGTCTTAGGATATAGCCATTTCGTAATTGGTATGTCAAACAGGGAAAGAATAAAGGTGAGATACATTAATGTGTATGAGACCTGAGCTGCCCATTCTGAGCTGGGTGTTGTCTGACCCACCAGGCCATAGACTTGCCCATGCAAAGCAGCAGTCCATCATCAAGTGGAAGTGGTATATGCGTGATCAGACCCAAGCAGACCCTGAGGGCACAAGTAGTTTCATGAGGAAGTTGCTGGAATGCCTATGGTTGCTACTCCTGTTACAATGCCTTCTGTCCCCAAGTGTGCACCTATGGCATCATGGGATGTGCCCTATGATCTATGACTGAGGAGGAGAGGACTAGGGCATGGTTCACAGATGGCTCAGCACATTATGCAGGCACCTCCCAGAAATGGACACTGCAGCATTACTTGACGGACTGTGGTGAAGGGAAGTCTTCACAATGGGCAGAACTTCGGGCAGTGCACATGGTTGTGCATTTTGCTTGAAAGGAAAAATGGCCAGATGTGTGATTGTACACTGATTCATGGGCTGTGGCCAGTGGTTTGGCTGGATGGTCTGGGACTTGGAAAGGGCACAATTGGAAAATTGGTGAGAAACACATTTGGGGGAGATGCATGTGGATACACCTCTCTGAGTGGGCAAAGAATAGAAGGATACTTGTGTCCCATGTTAATGCTCATCAGAAGGCAACCTCATCGGAGGATGACTTTAATAATCAAGTTGATAAGCTGACCCGCTCTGTGGACAGTGGCCAACCTCTTTCCTCGGCCATCCCTGTCATTGCCCAATGGGCCCATGAACAAAGTGGCCATAGTGGCAGAGATGCAGGTTATACATGGGCCCAACAACATGGACTTCCATTGATGAAGGCTGACCTGGCTACAGCTGCTGCTGAGTGCCTGATCTGCCAGCAGCGGAGACCAATACTGAGCCCCTGGTATGGTAGCATTCCTCGAGGAGACCAGCCAGTGACGTGGTAGCAGGTTGACTACATTGGACCACTTCCATTGTGGAAAAGACAGCATTTTGTCCTTACTGGAATAGACACTTATTCTGGGTACGGATTTGCTTTTCCTGCCCAGAGCTTCATCAAAAACTACCATCCATGGGCTCACAGAGTGCCTTATCCACCATCATGGTATTTCACACAGCATTGCTTCAGACCAAGGAACTTACTTCACAGCCAAGGAAGTGCAGCAGTGGTCTCATGCTCATGGAATTCACTTGTCCTTCCATGTGTCCCACCACCCTGAAGCAGCTGGCATAATCGAACAGTGGAGTGGCCTTTTAAAGAACCAGTTACGGAGCCAACTAGGTGGCACTAGCCTGGAGGGCTGGGGCAGGGTTCTCCAGCATGCCATATATGCTCTGAACCAGTGTTCTATATATGGTACTGTTTCTCCTATAGCCCGGATCCACGGGTCCAGGAATCAAGGGGTGGAAATGGGAATGGTACCACTTACCATCACCCCAAGTGACCCATTAGCCAAAATTTTGCTTCCTGTTTAATGAGGAGGCACAAAGAACATTCCACTGAACTGGAAGCTAAGACTCCCGCCCCCGCCACTTTGGGCTCCTGATGCCCTCCAGTCAATAGGCCAAGAAAGGAGTTACAGTGTTAGCAGGGGTGATTGATCCAGACTCCCAGGGAGACATTGGACTGCTCCTCCACAATGGAGGCAAGGAAGAGTATGTCTGGAGTGCAGGAGAATCTATTGGGAGCCTCTTGGTGTCACCATGCCCTGTTATCAAAGTCAATGGGAAACTACAACACCCCAATTAAAGTAGTGTGATAAATGGTCCAGATCTGTCAAGAATGAAAATACGGGTCACCCCTCCAGGTAAAGAACCAAGACCTTATGAGGTCCTTGCTGAAGGTGGAGGAAATACAGAATAGGTAGTAGAAGAATGTAGTCACACATACCAGCTAAGGCCACGTGACCAGTTACAAAGACAAGGGCTGTGATTGCCATGAGTGTTTTTGTCTTACTTTGCTAAGAATGTTTGTGCATATGTACAACACCTTTGCTTTTCCTTTATACCTCTATTATGTAATTAACATTGAGATTATATCATTATTATATTAATTAATATCATTGATATTATATCAATATCATTGAGATTATATTAGTTAACCATTGTTGAATATTATTGAACTCATTAGATATTAGAGATTAAGCATTCCTCAAGGGATCTTGTCTTGTGTTGGGGGAAATTATACATTTGTGCTTGTATGTGGGATAGTTATGATCAGTGGAATTGTGACCTTATTACTGTCTTCATTTGGAAATTAAGTATGATGTAAGAAGGTATGGTTTGACATCAAGTTGACAAAGGGTGAACTTGTGAAGGTTATTTTGTTGTTAACTTGACCTTTTTAGTAATCTTGGGTGGGTCTCTGATGTTGTCCCTCCCCGGTGTGACAGCCAAAATGTGTTTAGGCATTGTCCTTGGTGAAGGGGGTGGAGAATATCACACACGCACACACATGCAGGCACACACACACACAATTGAGAATGCAGCCAGAACATCCACAGTGTAATCAGAGATTGAGCAAAGTTTTCCCACCCCAGAAGAAGGTTGGACAAGGTGGCTTCTCATAAGCCTAAGGTTCTAAGTCATCATTTAGTATTATAAATGTCTCTAGTAATGTTCATGAGATGTCCTAGCCTATCACCTTGAGTTTTCTGGATACTACTTTCTCCTTCCCCTTTCCTTGGCTCATGTCTGCCTTCTCTGACTGAAAGAAATTATACCAATTAAAGCCAGTCCAGCTGGGCACTCATGCCAGTGGTGTGCCACATCTTACCCAGTTTTCAAATCCATTTCTCTGAAAAGTCCAGGGACATAGTGATCAGACTTGGGTCTACTTGCATTTGGACCTCTTAGCTTCTGGAAGGCCCTTCAAACCATACACCATTCTTTGTTCCTTCCAAACATATAGATGTCAGCCCTTATCCTTGTGAGCAAATAAAGCTGAACCTGGGTGAACCCAGCTGAACTGGGACCCCCAAGCCACAGCCTGAGCTCTAGGCCTTATACTATTACCACCCTTTACCTCTCCTATCCCTAAGCTTATCCTTGGTGACACCAACCACCTCCAGTGCTTTCGTAGCCTTGGACATCCCCAGGACTTCTGTTAACTCTGAGTAAACATCACCTGCTCCCTCAGCCACATTGCCACTGGTACCCGTATGGATGCAGGATGGCCAGGTGATAAGTAGCACATAGGACCAGGGAGGGAATGAACTGGCCAAGCATCCTGAGCTCACACCTCGGTTTAAATGCCAGTCCTCCGAGGACTGGTCCTCATATGCACTGGCCTCCAGCTTCCTCAGAAAATGTGTCCCAGGGGCTTTCTCCCTACGGCTAAAGAGTCCACTGTTGTATGTAGACATCACTCACCCGTGCTTAGTCACTGTCATCCTATTCAGAACACAGGGACAAGAAGGATGTAGAGGACACGGTCCCTGCCCCTGAGAAATCCCAAAACTTGGAAAAGTAGATACAACACAGAGTTGGGGCTCAGAAGCCCATGTTCACATCCCTGGATCCTAGCTTCCTGAACAACCCGCAGCTATCACTGAGCTCCCTCAATCCTCAGCTTTTTCTTCTGTCAAATGGGTCTGTTCTTGCATCTTATTGAATAGGATCAATTAGAACTGAGGGGGAAAGGACTTATTTGTAACAAGAGAAATTATATTTATTCAGGTATTACTTCATGATGGACTGCATATATGACATAAGCCTAAGATTACAATGGAACCGGAAAATTCCTGTCACCTAGTAGCATTATCGTCATCGCAACCCATTACTCATGTGTTTGTGATGACCCCACTGTATGCCAGTTCTATAAAGGTCTAGCATGTGTAATTATGAACAATATACAGGGCTTGACAATGATAACAAATGACTATGGACTACTTAGGTATTTACTGTACTATAATTTTATGATTAGTGTATATGCCTACTTAAAAAAAAACAATTTACTGTAAAATAGCATCCCACATTACCCCAGCAGCGGCTGACACATCTTGAATTTACTGCATCTCTTTGATAGACTCAAGAAAGCACATTGAACCCCCTGACCTATGGACAGATTCAGTATGCGCACTGAGGAAGGACCCCAGTGGCTAGGGGACAAAGAGGGGGAAAATGGGGACACCTTCACAAGATTTGCTCATATAATGTACATACTTACTCATAATAAAGATATTAATGAAAAAAAGAAAGCACAGCTTTCTGAGGGGCAGCCTGTACACTCTATGATGTTGGCATGGGCAGATGTCTCAGAACTGGCCACCATTATTAAGGGGCATATGCTTGTGTTTATTTCCAGTTGGGCACAGAGGACATCGGGATGTAAAAGATACAAGACACACACAGGTGTGCACGTCACAGCAGGCATAGTATTTTTGGAGCCCTGCTGAATATCTTGGTAAATATTTCCCTCTGGTGAACCAGTGTCACTGTCCCCCACTCGTCTGCCCAACTAGCCTCAGGAAGTAAGAGTGGTGAGATGTGGGTTTCAGATCCCCAGAATAAGAGTGACTCACATAATGCTCTAAAGAGAGCACAGAAGACCGATGGCCTCTTGGCTTCCTCCCAACTGGGACTTAAAGAAAGTCAGGAGCTCTCTGTGTCTGTATCTCTCTGCTTGCAAGTAAATAAATAAAATATTTTTTAAATATTTTTATAGTGTTAATATTTTATTTATTTATTTGCAAGCAGAGAGAGACAGAGAGAGAAAATGAGTGGGCCAGGGCCTCTAGCCAATGCAAATGAACTCCAGATGCATGCACCATTTTACATGGGTACTGGAGAATCAAACCCAAGTTGTTAAACTTTGCAGGCAAGCACCTTAACCGCTGAGCCATCTCTCCAGCCCCATATAAAATACTTTTCTTTTAAGTGAGGAGCCACAGGGACAGAGAGGCCCAGCTGGCTCTCTAGAAGATACCCCATTCCCTGTAGCCTTAAAAGCAAAAGGACAGGAGGCTGCCTGTGTGGGGGCAACAGGGAATGCCAGCAGAAGGCCCCAGGGTGAGAAGCAAACAAACCCCTCTTCAGTAGGTGGTTCCTGGCACACCCATTGCCATCTTGGATTCGGAGAGAAGGGCAGAAGGAGGGATAAATGACTGGATACTGGCCCCAAGAGGCTGAGTTATGCTGAAAAGAGTGTTTCAACTATTGAACTGGACAAAATTGTAAACCAGATTGGAGGAAATTGAGTTTCTCACTCCCCTGGCCAGGGCTCTTGAGGAGGAGCAAAGCAATTGTAGATCTTAGACATATGCTCAGTGCCAAGCCCAGGGACCCACAGAGCTCACCAGAGATGCCCTTAAATAACCTGAGTGCAGTCTCCCAGGAAGTAACTGTTTCTCTGCTCATAATGGAACACGCATTGACCTCCCTGCATCCAGGGAAAAACAGGACCTTCTGTGCCTCCTGGAACTATGGTGTGTGGGGGAGGGGTGAATGCTCCAGTGAAATCCCACCCACACTGCAAACCTGAGTCCTCAGTGGCACCCTGCTCTGCCCCAAGTAGGTCACATGTTAGAAACCCTAGTGAGTCACATTCTGAGTGCCCAGTCTCTGCACCTGCTTTGAGATGGCAAATGTCCTTCAGGTTAACGGACTAACACATCAGAAAGTTGCCTACACACCATAAAGTGCTAAAGTAAAGATTAAACAGGTGAATCCGAAGGTTTCTGTGACAGGACAAGTTCCTACAGGATGAAGATGAGGAAAGTAGCACGAGGTTAAGCCTTCGCCATCCAAGGGTTCCTCTCATGTGTCAGTGCCCAAGAGCAGGGCCTTCCTATCCCTGGATCCACCCATGCTTTGAACCTGTAGAGCAGGCATTTTATACCCATTTGCCAGAGGGGTAAAGCCAAAGCCCTGAGCAGTCAAGTGACCTGCCAAGGTCAAACAGTCAGTGTCCAGCCAGAAGATGCGCTGACTGCCTCTCCCACACCCTGCAGGACCATTCTGCCGGGGCAAACATGATTATTACCATTTGAAATATACACCCTAGACCTCCATATAAGGGAGCAAGACATTTCTGGAAGATCTTTCCACCCACACACTGCTTCTCAGCCTCTCCTCACCTCCACTTTCCATTTACTTCCAAACACACCTCTCTCTAACCCTCATTAACACTGAGCTCACCTCTGACCTAACTCATATAATTACATCTACTCACACTGCAGTAACATAAAAGTCATGGAAGTAAGAATGACAAGATATGTAAAGTGTCTAGTGTAATGCCTGACACATAGAAAACCTTCAATAAACCTTCTCATTTATTTATTTAATATGATCACCCAACACACAATTAACCCAAAGACCGGAAGCCTGAAATAGTGAATCAGCAAACATTTATTGAGTGTCCACTACTTATAAGGAAACAAAACTGATAATGACAGTAGGGAATGCTGGGATCTTCCTGAAGTCACCCAAGTTGTGTATCAGGCAAAACTGCAAGCTTGCTCCCGTTCCCCTGACGCAGGCCTGCCCAGGTTTCCCGCCTCTAGCACGCACCACTGCTTTCTCCATTGCTGAAGCCCAGGAGCCGGTAAGATTCCTTTTCCCTCACCCTACCCATGTCCAGTTGCTTCCCCAAATGCTTTCCATTTTACTCCTAAGCAGCTGTGGTACCCCACGTCTCCCCTCCACCACCTCTGTTCTCAACTCCTCTCTCCCAGGATGCTAAGAGACCCTTTATCTGCAAATATTCATTATCCTGAAGGACCCAAAAATTATCAAACCACAAAAATACATAGTCAAACATGCATTCCCATGTACTGTTAGCGACTCGGACTTTCAACCATGTAAATACAAGACAAACTGGTTTCAGAGTGATTGCTGTGGTTCGAATATGTGTGACCCTTTCACATTTCACTTGGAAATGTGACCCTCAGTGCACCATATTAGGAGGTGATTTATTGAATAGTGAAAGCTCTGCCCTCGCAAAGAGGATTAGCTACCCTCATAAAAAGGGATCACAGAGCTTGCCCTTTTGCCTTCCCCATGAGAGGACAGGGCATCCATCCTTCCACAAGACACAGCAACAAACACCATCTTAAAGACAGAGACCCCAAACCCATAGCATCTTGATCATGGGCTTCCCAGCCTTCAGGACTGTGAGGATAAATTCCTACCATTTACATATTACCCAGGCTGTGGTATGTTGTCAGAGCAGTTCAAGCCTTCTAGCTCAACTTCAACTCCCCAGCACCCAAGAAAAACCAGACATGAAGTGGCACATTCGTTTGTAGTTCCAATAGGCCTGCAGCAATGGGAAGTGGAAGCAGGAGAATCCAGAAGCTTGCAGGCCAGTTATAGGGGCGCACAGGAAGCGGCCAGAGCAAAACAAGGGAGACCCTGACTTAAGCAAAATGTGAAAGGAGAAGACAAACACCCAAAGGTTGCTCTCAGACTTCTTCCACATGTGTGCTATGGCACTTCTGAGCAACTCCCCATACACACACACACACACACACACACACACACACACACACACACA
>PVHP010046550.1:0-13239 GCA_004024765.1 Zapus hudsonius | reverse complement strand
TAGGGCAAGATGCACCGGATCCCATACTCTTGGGCTCCCAAGAAAAGATGCACTATGCGAATGTCTGATAGGGAGGCTACTAAAAATAGAAACTAGGCAATCCAGAATGGTCTATATGTGTTAACCTATACTGTTCTAACTCTCCAATGGAGATTGTATTTGTATTTTCCAGGATATAGCGAATGAGCTGTGGCCCATACAACCCTACCACCCGACAGCAGGCCAAAAGATGAGACCATGGCAAGAGATGAGCCACCACAGTCATATTGTGGAGGATCCATATGGAACCCTGCAGAGAAGGACGGGATGAACAAGGGACCCATACCCACAGCCATTCAACCAACTCAGGATAAGACAAATGTGTTTGTGTTTTTCAGGATAAAAATTAATTTTTAACCAAGACAACCCACCACTCTACACCGCTCAGGGTGCCAAGGACAAGGTACAGAACAGCCCGGCTGGGGTCCCTGACACCACCCACCTTGCCCAGGGGTGGCTGCTCCCTCTGAGTGCCCACAGTCAGCCTCTGGAAACCATTGCTTTTATGGAGTAAATTTAGGTAGCTTCAATAGTAGGTTTGAAGCTGTTCTGTATTGAATTAAAAAATCAGTAGTTTGAATGTAGATGCAAATTCTTCATCACTTTAGCAACTGAGAAAATTTTCCAGATGTTTCACAAAGCAGTAAAATACTGTACATTGTTTTCTTTTTCAATGGGAAATTATTCGCAGGGCAATAAAAAGTTGTTTTTTCAGTAAACAGATTATGTTTCAGGCTGTGGTGTGAACACTTAAATGGAACGATGCAATGTGCCACTTTTAAAAAGAGGGTTTTAAACATGTCAGTACAAACCTTTCAATCCTCTGTCCCATAAATTCAACTTTTTAAAAAGAAATCAGCCCGAGTCCTGTGAAAGCGCATTGTACTATATCAAAAACAGTGAATTTGCCTGTTTATTGCCACCTACGGAATGTGGCAGGGAACATTTTTCTCACATGGGACAGTTTCTTCAACTTTACACCGAGTGAAATTTAATTGCTTTTCATGGCCTGGAGTCATTAGGCATTTGTTCTCGAAGGAGGTGGAGCCAAAGGAGCAGCTGAAAAATAAGCCTGTGTTTATTTAATACATTTCACCTGGAAGTTTCTCCTTCTTCCTTGACGACTGGTTGTGGGGCCTGTTGTAGCTCAGAAGTCACTTTCAAAGAGTTAAGAGTTCATGAGTAAATTGACATTCAAGTCAATTCCTTGTGTTGTGATTATACTGTCAGCCAATTGGAACGTCTGATTCCTCCACATTAATTTTGGTATCTCTTTGTTTTAGCAGAGAAAGTAGTCAATAAATAACTTAGCAGGTAAGCAAAAAGAACCCCCAGGGAAAGCCTTCCCCAGGTTATTATGGCTGGAACCACACTATATATACAGGAACATCGGAGCTGTCCAAACAAGAATGGAACAATACTTTCGTTCGTGTAGCAACACAGGAATGCATTGTTTCACTTTTCAAAGGGATTTATGGATTCCTTTATGTTGAATTATAAACCATATATTAGAGTTTTGTGTGGGGTATTTGGATGAAGATTATTATAATTATTTGACAGAGAGGATGAGAAAGTGTAAAATTAAAGACAGCTGTTAAAGCCGCTGGCAGAATTGGGGATGGGCAGTTTGTGCGTGGGTAATAATATAAGATGAAAGGAAAATGGGCTAATGGGAACACAGGGCTTCAGTTCGTGTCCGTGTGGAGAGCTGGTACACTCCCGTGACCCATGATGCCCTCCATCTCTTGGGATCCTTAGCCCACAATAACCTGTGGAACGCTCATTGGAGTCATAAGGCAGAACATTACTGACAGTAGTCTTGTGGGGGAGGGGGCACATCGAATGGGAAATACACAGAGGAGGAAACTGGCATGACTTTTTGGGGGAAACTAGCATGACTTTTTGGGGGTAGATATGAAAGGGGGTGCTGATTCCCTGGCAGCAGCGATTTCTTTCCGGCAAGAGCTTCCACCTGCACCCATACTAATTAGTGCTACAGTCCAACAGAGCTGGAGTCTGAGCATCCTATAAATCTTAGTATTTTTTAAAATTTATTTATTTGCAGACACACAGAGAGAGAAGAGACTTAGACAGAGATTAGAATGAGTGCACCAGGGCCTCCAGCTGCTGCAATCGAACTCCAGATGCATGCGACACCTTGTACATCTGGCTTTATGTGGGTACTGGGGAATCGAACCCAGTCCTTAGGCTTTGTGGGCAGCCATCTCTCCAGCCCTTAGTATTTTATTTTATTATTATTTTTAATATTTTATTTATTTATTTGAGAGAGAGAGAGAGGGAGAGAGAGAGAGAGAGAGAGAGAGAATAAGCACGCCAGGGCCTCCAGCCCTCTTGTGCATCTGGCTTTACATGGGCACTGGGGAATCGAACTCAGGTCCTTCTGCATTGCAGGCAAATGCCTTAGCCGCTAAGCCATCTCTTCAGCCCAGTATTTTATTTTTAAATGGTGTCCACTGTTATTCCCTAGTAGATAACTGCATGCTACTTATGTGTGTGTGTGTGTGTGTGACAAAGAAAATGATTATCTCCTATTTATTAAAAATGTGGCTAATTTTTTTTGTATCAAAAATCTAACTTGATTAGAGTCTGTATTACCATGCTTGATTACTTGGATTTCTAGTTGACTTTGAAGGAATTATTTTTAAGGTAAGACCACAAGGCAGATTTTACTCAGCTGCTTATTAGCTTGATCCAAAATATTTAAATCAGTGGTTTAGAAGACACACTCTTCTTTTTTTTAGTTCATTTTTCTATTTTGACATTTTTGTACATGCACATAATAATGTGTTTGGTCTTATTCCCTACAATTACCCCCTCTCTAATCCCTTCTCCCTCCCATTAGTTTGTCTTCCTCACTAGTGCCTGTCTTACTTTGACACCTTTTCTTTTTTTATCTTTATTATCCATAATTACATACATTGAATGAGCAAATAATTTGTTGGTGTCCCCAGTTCCCTGATTTCTCTCTTCCTTGTCTCCAATCAGCTGGATATCCTCCTCCATGGTCAGTCTGGGTCAGTCCATGGGGTAGGGGGTTATGGATAACCTAGGAGCCAGCCCTGTTCCACCCCCTTTGTATGATGTTACTGACGGGGCGATGTCTCTGGGAGTTCTCCCCCACCATGGCTCTTACAATCTTTCCGCCCCCTCTTCCACTCAGTTCCCTGAGTCATGGTGGGTGAGTATTAAGGCTGCTTTATTGTTGAGGTCTTAGGGGGTCTCTGTACTTCTGCTTTAGGTTGTGTTGAATATTGATGGTGTCTGCCTGGCTGCCTCATCCTGGATTGACTGATTGGCTGTGGTTGTGGGTCTCTTGCTTATCCCATCACTCTCTTTGGGGTTCCATGTGGATCCTCCACAGTAGTTCTGTGGTGGTTCATCTCTTGCCAGGATGTCAGCTATCAGTCTGCGGCTTGATGGTTGGGTTGGAAAGACCACAGCTCTCTCACTGCCTTCTGAAAAATACAAACAGAATCTCCATCGGACAGTGAGGTCAGTATAGGTTAACTGAGATACACATTTCTGAATTGGCTAGATTCTATTGTGAGTAGCCTCTTTGTAAATCACTTGTAAAGTGAATTTCTCTTTGGGGGTCCCAAGATTTTGGTTCCCGATGCATTTCATCCTGAAATCCCATTTCCAGTCAAGGACTCCCGTTCACTGAGTGGATTACTTGGCCAAATTAAAAGGTGTTGATTGCCTCCCCCAGGCTTTGGCGTCTCCATTGCACAAGTGTTCGTGTCTTGGTTAGCTGTTCTCTCCCAGTAGGAAGTGTGTTCAGCCTACTCATGGCAGCAGACTGTGTTTCATATCAGTGGTCTCTGTTTTCTCCAGCTGTTGTTGACCAGCTTCCCCTGATAGCTTATGCAGTGACTTCTAGCACTGCACTAACTATCATCAAAGGGGGGTTGGTTACCATTCTGGACTTCGCAGCGCCTCTCGGTGCTGATCGATGGATTTCTGTGGTTTCTTCAGCAACAGGATCCTACCTCAGGCCTGGGGTAGGCATTCAAGAGCTTTGACAGAATCCTGTCTTGTTTTGGGGACCTCATGGGTCACTTTGGTCAACAGCTCAGTGAGGGAAGGAGCTAGTGACTGGGACCAGGAGTTGCAGGTCTGATCAATTTTTCATGAGCTTAGACTCTCTCCCTTTCTATTCATGGCCCCTCTTGCCAGAGGATGCCCACTTCTTGCTCAATAGGTTACAGTACGTAAGTGAGGATTTTATGATTTCAAATCATTATAGGGTTAGCTTAACCTACCAGGTTACATTAGAGTTGTTTGCATGATCACGGTGTCTCTTGATGTCCTTGAAGTAGCTCACTGTGACCAGCTCAAGCCACTCACCACTCTCCTTTTCTTCCTTGTATCCAGAGGACTGGGAATAGTTCTTCCCTTAGAAACACTCCTTGTATTTACTTCACTGAATTTCACCAGGATGTATAACTTCGTCAGAAGGGGCTTTGCAATTATTAAAAATGGCTTCCTGGGGCTGGAGAGATGGCTCAGTGGTTAAGGCACTTGACTGCAAAGCCTAACAACCCGGGTTTGATTCCACAGTCCCCACATAAAACCAGATGCACGAAGTAGTGCATGTACCTGGAGTTCGTTTACAGTGGCTAGAGACCCTGGTGTGCCCATCTCCCCTCTCTCTTTTGTCTCTCTTTGCTTGCAAATAATTTTTTAAAATATTGTTTAAAATGGCCTCTCACAATGAAGGAATGAGTTATTTTTTGTTTTGTTTTATTTTTAAATTCAGTGAAATATTTTAAAACTTTTAAAAAATATCTTTATTGTCAATATTTAGATACATTATATGGGCAAGTCTTGTGATGGTACCCCCATTTCCCTCCTCCCTGTCCCCAATCCACTGAGGTCCATCCTCAGTGTACATACTGGATCAGTCCATGGGGTAGGGGGTTATGAATTGCACCAGAGGTAGCCAGTTCCCCCCCCCCATTATGTGGTGTTGCTGAGGGGTGATGTCTCTGGATATTCTCCTCCACCATGGCTCTTACAATCTTTCTGTCCCCTCTTCTACTCATCTCTCTGAGTCCTGGTGGGTGAGTTTGAAGTCTGCTTTATTGCTGAGACCTTAAGTGCCTCTGGACTTCTGCTTTGGGTTGTGATGGATATCATTAGTGTCTGTCTCCATTGACCTTTCATGGGATATCTGACTTGCTGTGATGATAGGTCTCTTGTTTATCTAGCCACTTTCTCATAGGTTTCATTTGGGCCCTACATGATAGGCCAGGGGTGGGTCATCTTCTGCCAGGATGTCAGCCACCATCCCGTGTCTTGTTGGTGGAATTGGACTGTCCCCGGCTCTCTCACTGCCTGCTGAAAAATACAAACAGAATCTCCTTTGGAGAGTGAGATCAGTGTAGGTTAAATGAGACAAGCATTGCTATTTTGGCAAGGTCCTAATGGGTGTAGCCTCTCTGTAGCTCTCTGGTAGTAAGAATGTCCCCTTGGAACCTGGGTTCTTGGTCCCCATAAGATTTTGACATGGATACCAGTTCCAGTTAAGGGTTCCACTTGCCACTGAGTGGATCTCTTATTGACAACCTCCATATATATAGACAATATACCAAGACCATAATCCCCTCCCTCTACCCCTGTTTCTCCTCTCTTATCCTGCCTCCATGCAATCATTTTTTCCAACTAGTCTAGGAATGAGTTTTAAGGAACCTTTATGTGGGTTCTTGCTTCTGGGAGGTTAAATCAGCCAAATAGACTGGTAGGCCCTCAGTTGCTGGCTACCCACTGTGTGCTCAGAGTGATACAGGAGGAGTACGTGTCTGTCATGTGTCTATTGGACTAGGTGTCCTTGAGAAGGTGAGTCTTGTATGTGGACCTGGAGGTTGAATGGGATTGTGCCAGATATAAACAGACAAGGAGGGCTGGAGAGATGATGGCTAAGCAGTTAAAGGCACTTGCTTGCAAAGCCTGGCAGCTTGGGTTCGATTACCCAGTACCCACATGAAGCCATATGCACAAAATAGCATATATGTTTGGAGTTTGTTTGCAGTGACAAGAGGTCCTAGTATGCCTCTTCTCTCTGTCTCTCTCTTTTCCTTCCTTCCTTCCTTCCTCCCTCCCACCCTTCCTTCCTTCCTTCCTTCCTTCCTTCCTTCCTTCCTTCCTTCCTTCCTTCCTTCCTTCTTTCCTTCCTTCCTTCCTTCCTCTCTCTTTCTGTTTGTAAATAAATAGTGGAAAATATATTTACAAAACAGACACGGAGATCATTTAGGGTAGAGCCTTAGTTCCAGGAGACTGGAGCTGGGTGGTGTGGGGGGAGAGGAGGCTGGCACTGTGATGGAGAGAGGAAGGGCTGGTGATGACGAAGCAGGTGGTGGGGGTTGGGGAAGTGGAGCAAAGTGGTGGGACATTGAGAGTCATTCCTAGGGGACTGTGTGCAACGGACTTTGCTTAAGTAACTGTTGGTTGCCAGGTTTCAGCTGTCCATCCGTTTACTGGGAAATGGCCTAAAACATATTTTTTTTTCACCTGGGTCTGAGATCTATTCTTAATGAAACTATAAGAAGAGCCTTATGGGCTATGGTGAGAATTTGTTTAATATCCTCATAGCAATGGAAAATGACTCGAAGGTTTTACGTGTATTTGGTGTGCATCATGGGTGTATAGGTATTTGTGTGAGTATAGGTACATGTGCCCATGTGTGTGCATATGGATGGAGGCCAAGATCAATGTTGGTTGTCTTTTTCAATCATTCTTCACCTTATTTTTTGGCACAGGGCTTCTCATTGAATCTGGAGCTCACTGACTGACTAAACTTGGCTAGCCAGCAAGCCCCAGTGATCCCCTGTCTCTGCCTTCCCAATGCTGCAGTTCTAGCCAAAGGCTGCCATCCCCAGCCTCTACATGGGTGCTGGGGATTGGAACTCAGGTCCTCATATTTCCACAGCAAGCAACTCTACAGACTGAACCATCCCCCTACTAGGAGATGTTAACTAGAACAGTGATATATTTATCAAGTGCCACCAACTCCTAATGTTGAAGACTTGGATGAGGTTTCCCCCAAAGCACTGTGATATCTGAGTATATTTTGTAACAAGTCATGACAATTAATGTTTAGAGAGTGGTTACATAAAGTCTCAAAGGAGGAAGGAACTGATTAAAAGACTGGGAGACTTTGGGTCTCCTCACCCTTGTTAAATCCAGCAGCCCGTGACTATGCTTGAGGAGAGTCTAATTCAGCATTAGCCTCTGACTTAGGGCTGTTTTGAACCAATTAATTTCCACAGTAATCCCATTCCTAAAGAAATGATCTCTTAGATGAAACTCAGCATGGGAGGAGTGGAAGTCATCGTTGACATGTCTGCCTTTGATAGGAGGTACAGTAGGCAGACATGAATTTGCCCAGATTAAAAACAAATGTGTAATGGCAGTTGAAATGTAAAGGATTTCTCCATTTATCTTCTTGACTAAAAGGGAAAATAGCGTTGTGCACATTGTAGATCATTTGAGTTTCAGGCTGATGATTGGAAGCCCTTTTATAATAACTCAGTGGCTCTTTTTTTTTGAATATCCAGATGTTAATAATGGTTCCCTGCTATGTGATTAGGAATGAATCTGCCAAGAAAAAATGAGGCCTTTTCTCTTGGGGGAAGTTGAGTTACTTCTGTTATTTTCCCAGGCTTCCTGGGGAAGTCTATCAACATATGAATAAGTGATGGGAACTGGAGTCTGGCTGGTGACCATGGAATTATCCGCCTTGTTTTCTGAGTTTGACCTTTATTATTTACGAACTCAGCTTGAAATACGACAAATGTAGTAACTTCCCAGCTATTTCATTCCTTGGAGCCCAGCAGTCCTGAGAGCTGTTCAGAGTGGAAGCTCTGGACCTCTCTCTGGTTTTATCAGAGGTTTCTGCTGTCACTGGTTGTGAAGACTGTGACTTACATCCAAAACGAGAAATGATAGAATTAGCAACTGGGGATTCCTTCTTTTCCATTAAAATCTTCTTTTTAAAATTTTATTTGTTTATTTTTAAGTAGGAACTTTGAACAAGTCATGTGTTGGTACCATCGTTTCCCTCTTTCCTGCCCTCCCATTTCATTGAGGGCCCTCAGGGGGGTTTGCTGGAATGCTCCATTGGACTGAGGGCTATGTGTTGTGCCAACATGGTTAGTCATAGGGTGGGGGGGAATGCCTCTGGATATTCCCCCCACTGTGACTCTTAGTATCTTTTTGACCCCTCTTCCACAAAGTTTCCTGAGCCATGGTGGGTGAGTTTCAGTCTACTTTAGTGCTGAGATCTTAGAAGCTTCTAGATTTCTGCTTTGGAATGTTTTGAGTGTCCTTTTGTCTATCTTCATCACCCTGGTTCAGGTTGTCAGGCTTGTTGTGGAAGCAGCACTCTTGCTCATTAAAATCTTCTTGAAAGAGAGAAAAAAAATCAGCTAAAAAAAAGAAAAAAAAAAAAAAAGGAACAAAGAGTGCAGGCCTGTAATCCCAGCAGGCAGAGGTAGGAGGATCCCTGTAGGTTCAAGGCCAGCCAGAGACTACATAGTAAATTCCAGGTCAGCCTGGGCTAGAGTGAGTAGAATGAGACCTCCACCTTGAAAAACTTTTAAAAACAAAGAAGGAGCAAAGAAAGACATAAAACAACAAATGTCTCTTAGAAATGCTCAGTAACTAGCTTGAATGATTTGTGCCTTATTACTCTCTGTATCAAATGTTTTTAATAAAAGAAGAATGGGTGCTGGTCCTGAAGTCTGCGCTGGGCTGGAGCGCCAGCACACCTGGGGAGGTGGGGCTGGGCTGAACCAAGCTGCACTTCCCTCCATGGTCCCGGCTGGCTGCTGCAGGTGGGAGCTTGTTTGATCGGCTGGCACCGGGGCGCAGGCCCTCTCCATGTTATAGCTCTGGGAGCTACTGCGGCGTTCTACTGGTGGCAGTGGCGGGCATGAATGGTTGTGGGGGGGGAACCCAGGTGGTGGGTCCCGGGCAGTGGTGGAAGCATGCCCATGGGCCTGAAAACCCAAGCAAGTGTTACAGCTCTTGGGAGCATGGCTTCCTGTGTGTTCAGCTCATCTCTTCAGAGAGAATAACGGGCAGAGAGAGACCCCCGGGGAAAGGCATGGAAAATAATCCCATTTATTGTAGAAGAATCGTTGGTTAAGTAGAGGTATTGGAGGAGGGAGGGGAAGGATTGGACAACGGAGATTGACAGTAACCAGCGACCTGTGAATACCTGCTTTGCATGTAGACATGAGCTTGGGCACATATCAGATGGTGAGGGTAGAGGAATTGCCATCTTCCAGGCACAGCTAGGGTGCGAACCTGGGTTTATGTGCCTTGCTTTGGGGGTTGGGAGTCAGAGTTGATGGAGCTGGGAACGCCTACCGGGTTACGGGGGTTTCATCTGCTCAAACATTTTTAACCCTTTGTTCTCCATGCCCTCATTTAGCAGTGCCCACAAGTAGTACCAGACAAAATGTCACCAGTTTTAATTTTCTCTTTAAAGTTGAAGACATTATGCTCTATCAGGCTCTTTAGGTGGTAGACATCTAATAGTGTCTTTAGTGGTTGTTGATCTTCTGTTGACAAAATGATGACTTATCATCTGGGCAATGAGAAGGTCATTACTTCTAGCAGCAATAATCAGACAATATGTATAGTGAGAGTAACACGAAGAACTTCCAGAACATGCTGACACCTGTCACTCACTACGAGCCAGGTGCCAGGAGCTTAGTGTCTCTACTTTGGAATCGTTCTTTCCCAAGCAATCTCTTGTGGCAAATGCTATTATCCCCATCAGAGAAGAGGGAACTCAAGGTCTGTAACTTGCCCAGCAATATTTATAGAGCCATTTTTTCTTTCACTGGCAACTTTACATCCAAAGTTCTCTCAGCAGGGCTCACGCACCTCTTTCTGGGGACTTATGAGATCAATCAATGTGCTGCTGGCCCTCTATATCTGAGGGGTCCTTCATCCAAAGATTCAACTAACTTGGGACTGAAAATTGGAAAGAATTAGTATTTTTACAGAACACTCCTTGCCCCTCTTCCCTAAAGAACCCAGTAGGACATCTGTGTATCATTTCCATTCTAGTTAATGTTATCTAGAGATGATCCAAAACCCAAGGAAGATGTGGGCAGACTAAATGGAAACACTCATTTCTCTTAAAGGACTCAACCTCAGGATCCATGGGGATCCTGAATGAGTTCCCACGTGGAGATTGAGAGACAACTCTGTTTTCATATAACACTGAGATGTTCTTTTTCCTGTTCACTGTCCTTGATATTTTTCACTGATAGTACACAGCTGCCAGTGGGAGAAGTTGCTAGATTTTCAGTAATCAAGGGAGAGGCATCAAAGTGTCCTCACCATCACTTACTTGTGAGGAGAGAAAGTCAGCTTCACTTAGCAACATTCTCGATGGAGGAGTAAAAAGTCATTAATGTCATCAAACATTGATCCTAAGTATACATCTTTTATTTTTCTGTGTGACAAAATGGGGCATGTATACAAAGTCCTCTTGCATGCTGATGTATGATAGATGAGCTTGTTCGTGCGCTGAGCCGTGAGCTGAATAATTGAGCATCTTTTATGGAGCCCCATTTTTACCTGGTGGAAAACAAGAAAATATCAGTCATGGTGCAAGTATTCTTCATGGTTTTCAATCAAAGAACACATGCAACAGGACACATGGAATTGGTTAAGAGAATCCACTGGTGTTCTATTAAACTAGACCTTCAGGAAGTCTGCTAAACTGCAGAATTATGCTACTCTGTGTACCAAACTAAAAAAAAATTGTTGATTGTGATAAAAGACATTTAACATAAAATTTACTGGCTTCATCATTTTTAAGTGTACAATTAGGAAAATTCATATTATTGTGCCAGGAATCGCCCAAGCCTTTTCATCTTGCAAGACTGGAACTCTAGCCATGATGCTGCATCCCTCCTTCCCCAGCTTCTGGAGCCAATACTCTATCATCGGCCTATGAATGTGACTACATTTGTCTTTTTGTCACTGGATTATTTCACTATGTAAACCTTTTTGATTGTTTTGGGACATAACATCATTTTAATAAAATGTTAGCTTATGCCATGTGTTTAATACCGCCATTTTAAGTAATAAGAAATAAAGATTAAAACATTCTTAGCTTAAAATTTGAATATAATAAGTTCTGATAGATGTAATCCACATAGCTCTTTGGGGTTATCTAAAAATTTTAAGAGTGTGTAGGGGGTTTTAAAACCAAATATTTTAGAGCTACTATCCAGGGCACTGTGTGACTGAATCTCCTACCATGCTACTGTGTATGGCGCAGAATGTCCTGGACACTATGTCACTGAGTTCCCATACTGTGAATGGTGCAGAGAGGTTGAGTTATTCATTCAAATTTTCCACAGAAAGCAAGTGCCAGAACTAAGATACCAACACTTCCAGAAGCTTTCTTGGCAGAATTGAGTGCTTTCTCTTATGTTTCCCTGGTGGCCTCTCTCTTTCTGTCTCTTTCAGCTGCAGTTCTGTAATTATGAATGCTGATATTTGTCCCCTTACTCCATGGTGACTATCCTGGCAAGGATGGTGGAGTATTCACTTTGTATCTACAGGACAACTGTCACACTGAGCATTTGATAAGTGTGTGGATGTGGAAATCCAAGTTGTAGCCCAAAAACTCTGGCAGTGACACATCAACTTATAAGTATATAATGCACAGTTTTGAGGGGTTCTGGAATTAATGTTTTAAATAGCTCTCATATCTATCTTAGTATGTTTGGGAGAAACTACAACAATGTTGACCTCATTTCAATAATTTCATAGTTGGGGTATGAACATAAAGTAGGGTGTTAAGTGAGAGAGTTCACACAGAAGACAGGCAAACACTTGTGAAGGGAGTGCTGGGTGCTAAAGTTCAGAAAACTTGACTTCAAGTTGCATTTCCACAAAACATGGCTTTTCTTGTCATCTTTCTTTTCTACATCTGCTGATAGGAGAAACCCATGGATTGAAAGTCATTGATATCCCCGTGATATGTGTAAACATGAGCCAATACAGAATACAACAATAAGGCAATATAGGACTTGAGAGGCCGTGCCAATACATCCTAGTAATTACTTTTTTTTTAACCTGGACTCTCTTCTAGACACTGACTTTAGTTCTCACTAGTTACAAAGCCGTATTAACATCTGCTTACTGATGAATGTTTTCATTTGCTCTGGAGACATGAGAGCATTGAAGGGATTTTTTGAATTTGATTAAAAATAGTCTTTGTTAAAAATAAAAATGCATGGAGCACATAGTAAACCCTCTCACTCTCAGAGCTATATAGTAATGGTGGTGGTTAGCCAATGTCCATTGTGTTAAGTAAAGGAATCTTCAGTATGTAAGTATTATTTGTTGACTCATTATGACTTGAGTCTTTATTGACCTGTTGCTGGCACGAAGTCATGAGTGTCTGGCCTCTCAGATGTCACAGATGTCAAATTCTGTGGGGACAGTGTTTGAGAGATGTGGTATCTGTAATCTCAGTGGAGCAACCCTTTGGCCCTATCCATACTTGGGTTTGACTCATCCCCAAAGCTGTGTCGGCCATGTTGGGGCAGACGGCAGATGGTGAAGGCTTTGGAAGTGAGCTCACTTCATCTTTTATCCAATACTCTTTAGTTCTGAAAATCACAAATTGTGTGAACTTAGAATCAAAGAGAAAGCAATTCAATACACTCCACCTCCTCGTGAAGAAACAGAGCTAGCAGGTGGTGACTTGCCCCTATCAAGAGTGGACTGGTTAGGACCCACACTTGGGTTTCTCTTCCAGCACCAGCTGATGGAGAAGAATATTTGTGGAATTTTGAATGCTAACCTGGATTGTGTGGGAAATGGGAGCAACCCTATACCAAATCCTTCTCAGTGTGAAGACAGACAGACAGACAGACAGACAGACACACACACACACACACACACACACACACACACACACACACACACACACACCCCTCCTCTCTCTTCCTCAGGTCTCAAGTTCTGACATTTTTTGACATTCCATTGTGTGATTTTGCTCAGGTCTAAAGGTATCTATGGATCCTCAGATATGGTGGTGACTGTTCTGGATATTAGACTCCACGAGTTAATAAATATGAAAGCCCTTTGTGACGAGTAAAAGAATATGCTAAGGTAAAGTCATGGTATTACAGAAGATTT
>PVHP010046549.1:0-13256 GCA_004024765.1 Zapus hudsonius | reverse complement strand
ATAACTTTGCTGGATACCGTAGTCTAGGTTGAAAGCCATACTTCTTTAGGGCCTGAAAAGCATTATTCCAAGCCCTTCTGGCTTTCATGGTTTCTAATGAGAAGTCTGAGGTAAGTCTGATGGCTTTTCCCCTGTAAGTTACTGTCTGCTTTCCTCTAGCAGCTTTGAGTATTTTTTCTTTGCTTTCTATGTTAGGCATGTTAGTTAGAATGTGTCTTGGAGAATTTCTCTTCATGTCAAGACTGTTTGGGGTCCTCTGGGCCCCTTGAAAGTTGAGTGGACTTTCTCTTGTTAGATAGGGAAAGTTTTCTTGAATAATTCTATTGAAGATATTTCCTATGCCCTTAGCCTGGTCTTCTTCTCCCTCTGGGATCCCAATGATTCTAATATTGGTCCTCTTTATTGTATAGATCCCTCAAATTGTGCTCACTTGATTTCTTGAATTTATTGAAACCTATGACATCCTTATTAATTCCTTCGGATTTGTCTTCTACTTCTGAAAGTCTGTCCTCCAGATTATCAACCCTGGGACTGAATGATTCAAGTGAGGTTTTGAGTATTTCTTCTTGATTTTTGGTTTCTGCTATGATTTTATTAATGGCCTCTAATTCTTTGGTGAGATCCAATTTCCAATCTATTTTTGTTTTTGCTTGGGTTTCCTGATAATCATTTTTCAGTTTTCTTAAGTCCTCATCAAATTTAATTAATTGATTGTCCAGCTCTTCTCTTAGCTGATTAATCTTTAATTCACTTAATGTATTTCTGAAATCGTTCATATTTCTCTCCATCGCATTCAGTTTTGAGTCTATGCTTGAGTAGGAATGCTTCAACTCATTTATGTCTTTTCTCATAATTACCATGTCAGCCCTTAACTGCATCATATCTGCATTGCTGTTGTGGTCAGGAGTCATAGTGTTCTCTCTCTGCAATTCTGTATGAGCTTCTTCCACCTCCTTGCCAGTTTCGTGTTCCATAATGGGACTAGCGGCCCTGATTTGGGAAGTTGCGTTTTTCCTTTGGCTTCTGCCCATGCCCTGATAGAGAATTGGGATCAGTGGTCCCGAAGCTGATGAGAGGCTGGGCGCCCCAAACTTGGGCCTGTATTGCAGACAGACCCCAAACCTCCGTGGAGAAACACTCTTTCCCCTCTCAGATGGTGGAGGGGACCGCCTCTGAGGACCGGCTGCTCCCACAGGGAAGCCTCTCAGTTGGCGCCAAGTACCAGGAATCTACCACGATGGGATAAAGGTAGAGCCTGAGGTGCAGAGGAAGGGCACAGCTGCTGGCTCCCCTGCAGAGCCGAGAGCTGCCAGGAACCTGCAGAGGTTCTGAAGCTGAGGAGAGGCTGGGCAGCCCCAAACCTCCCCTCTCAGAAGGTGGGGAAGACCGCCTCTGACGACCGGCAGCACCCACGGGGAAGCCTCTCAATTGGCGCCAGGGATCTGAACCCGCGCGAGGGGACAGAGGCGTGAGCCCTGGGTGCACTAGGCCCAGCCTGCTCTGTGCTCCCCTGCAGAGCCAAGAGCTGCCGGGAATCCGCAGCGGTTCTGAAGCTGAGGAGAGGCTGCGCGGCCCCAAACCTCCCCTTTGAGAAGGTGGGGAAGACCACCTCTGAGGACCGGCAGCACCTTTGGGGAAGCCTCTCAATTGGCGCCAGGGATCTGAACTCGCGCGATGGGACAGAGGCGTGAGCCCTGGTTGCACTAGGCCCAGCCCGCTCTGTGCTCCCCTGCAGAGCTGAGAGCTGCCGGGAATCCGCAGCGGTTCTGAAGCTGAGGAGAGGCTGCGCGGCCCCAAACCTCCCCTTTCAGAAGGTGGGGAAGACCGCCTCTGAGGACCAACACCTCCCAGGGGGAAGCCTCTCAATTGGTGCCAGGGATCTGAACCCGCGTGAGCCCTGGGTGCACTAGGCCCAGCCCGCTCTGTGCTCCCCTGCAGAGCCGAGATCAGCTGTGGAACCCTGCTGTGGACCCCAAGCCGAAGCCGAGGAGAGGCCGTGAGCGGGTGCCCGGGTCTCAGTCCTGCAATGAAACCTCTGTGGAGAGCTTGGAATCTGCCCAGGGGATAATGGCGGGAGCTAGTGGGGGGGGAGGGCTCAGCCCTCTGCTCCACAGGGGAGCAGAGAGCTGCTCGTGAACCCCGTCTGCTGCAGCCCAGGTGTTCGGGAGGGAGGGAGAGTCCGAACTCGGGTTCGGCCTGTGTCCAAAGCCTGGATACCAGCTGAGGGGATCAAACCTTTCCGGAGAGTCCTGTAGACGTTGTTACTCGGTCACCATCTTGCTCCACCCCCTAATTTACCTCTTTTTGTTGTTTTGAAACAGGATCTCATGTATTCTAGATTGGCCTTAAATGCTGTGTAGCTGAGGATGATCTTGAACTCCTGATCCTCCTGCTTCCTTCTCCCAAGTGCTGATATTAAGCCATGTGCCGCTATGCTTAGCTTTACCTGTTTTTTCTTTTTAATGATCAGGATGGTGTGACTGAGATCCTGTGAATAATGTCAATATCAATTGACAGGATATGTAAAAGAAATTTGAAGATGAAAATAAATTAATTAAGTCACATTAGCTACTGAGCTTATATATACAGAGCAGTAAGTACTTTTGTGTAGCTACTGCTTATGGGCAGTCCTTTTATTTGGAATGGGTTAAAGAAAAAGGAACTAAGTAAAATAGCAAGAATGTAAAATTCTATTGCTGTTAATTATAATAGAATTTATTATTCAATATTAAGTACATTTTATAGGAAAGAATGTACTTATATATAACAATTATGTTTCATTTAGATGTCATTATAAATCTGGTATTTGAGAAAAGTGCCTCCATGGAATCATGGGATAGTCTTGTGGTTTTGAACACAATATATAAATAAATGCTTACTATTACTGTGCAAACATAAAGCTTGATATTCCCTTCATTATATAGGCTATCTAGATAATTTTAGTTGGTTTTATTATAAAATATTTGTTAATATCCTTCAATACTCAGAAGTGCTTCTTCTGTGTAAACTAGGTGTGTAATTTATTCTAATAAAATCCAATAGTACTCTCAGGTAAGTAAAGAAATTTGGCAGTATGATTGGTTTAAAAGTTAGTTGTGTAGAAAAACAGTTTTAAGTCACTAACATAAAATATAAAGAAGTAGTTGTAAAACATTTTATCAAGAATAAGTAGTACAAGTTGTGGAAAGTTTTAAATTTCCCATATAACTGGTTACCTTATGAGCTTTTCATGCTGTTTGACAGTGAAAAGTGCACCTTGTAAAAGCTGTTAAACAAACCATTGCATTTAAAAGTTTTTTTGTCTAACACCCTAAAATTACACTTATTTACTTCAAGTCAAAATTCAGAATTTTCCCCTGTCTCTTTCATTTGCAATTACTGATATGTTGAATTTTGTTTCCCACCTCTCTTCTTGTCAATCTAGAAATTAGTCTTTTGGCTTTTTTAAAAATTTCAGTAAAAATGCAGATTCGGTATTGTAATTTATATTCAAATGATGTAATAGTAAACTATGCCTGCAACAAATATAGTCCATATAATAAAATACTGGGGGCTGGAGAGATGGAGGCCTTTGCCTGAAAAACAAAAGGATCCAAGTTCGATTCCCCAGTACCCACGGAAAGTCAGATGCACAAGGTGGCACATGTGTCTGGAGTTTGTTTGCAGTGGCTGGAGGCCCTGGAGCATCCATTCTTTCTCTCACTCTCTCAAATAAGTAAATAAACAAAACATTTTAAAAAATACTGGGCTTGAAGCACCAAGTATTTAACATAAAAAAGTAAAATGGCTCAGAATCCCTGAAGAATATATAAAATGAACTAATTCATGTTATTTGATATTGTCACACCCTCACATTTTCATTGAATGCCCTTAAAATAGTGCCTTATTCATTTGCGTGAAAAAGAAACTTGGAAACTTGTCTAAGAGACCCTCCTATTGTTGGATTCCATTCTCTACATTATATGAGAAGTTTTTCATTGTGTACTAAGCACTTTGTGCTGTTGGCGAGCTTGCTGCTGCTTTTGGAGTGCCTTTTCCTTTTCTTCTCTTATAAGCCAACTCTGTTAGAAAGAGCTTTATACTGGGAACTTGAAGTCCTGAGTCTCAGTGCCAACTCTGAAGCTCACTAATGGCTCCATTTTTATTACGTTGGTGTCAAACTCTGAAATGGGAGCCTGAACTAGGTGATCTACTGTACACTTCGCTTTTAAATGCTGTTATATTTGGAAGGAGGCCAGTTACCTGAAGAGCAATTTCCCTTCCTCACCATACGAGCATTCACTGATTGGTCAGATATTTCTCCTCAAATCAGTTTACTGAAACAAATTCACTGAAAGCCTTGGTACTTAATTTGCCGACTACTCTAATGTATCAATTTCCATAATGATAAATTATTAACTGCTCAAAATGTGTTTCTATTAACTGCACATAAAGTTTATTACAACTCATGCTACAAAGAATAGTTGAAACTGCCTTTGGAATTTTTGGTGGGAAGTGTTAAGTTTTAATCTCACTTTAGCCATTTCACCCTACATATTTTATAATGTAATTATTTGCCAGTACAGCTGAATTTCAAATTTATTATATGCATTTGATAGCTGAAAATTTTTGTCATTCAAATCGGTTGTAATATCTAGCTGAAATATTTAGCAAAATGGATATATCTAGAAAGGATCATACTAAGTGAGGTAACTCAGGCCCAGAAAACCAAATGCCACATGTTCTCCCTCATATAATGGCACAGCCAGTAACCATAGACTGATACTAGAAAAATTCTAAGGCCCCAAAACATAACATGGCCATTGCCAAAGCTTTTATTTGCTCACCAGAATGAGATGGTAAAACTATTGCTGAAGACCACATAGGCTTGGGCTGCAGAGCACTAAGATATCAAGCTGGAGCTGAGCTGGAAACCTTCCTGTTAACCAGCTGATAGAAAGCTGGTAAAAGCTTTGGCTGCTTGCAGCCCTATGGGAGAGAGAAGTCATCAACAGTGGTGAACAGTAGTGGCCCTTGCAAGCCTCAAGATGGGCCAGCCAGGCCAAATGTGCCAACTGGGGCAATAGTGGCACATCTATTGTGAGGGAAACCAGTTGCTCTCTAATTGGACTGGAGGCCTACCCTCCAGGAGGGAAAGCATGCCTGGTACTAAAGACCTAGTAAAAAGCCTATAGTGGGGGAGTTCATGAGCCTTAAGGGTGAAACATCTTCTGTTGTCTGGGGACCATATATTATGCCAACCAAACCACCTTACAAGTACATTTTTTAAATGAGCATATGCAAATAATAATGATACTCTAACTCTTGGCTTGAGAAGGTTCTCTTTCAGATGGTAATGACTGTGATAATGCAAAAGACACCATATTGCTGAGAAAAAAATGACAGTGGAGTGTTCAGTACTGGGACATCTCTATTACACTTCCTGAATCTCAGGTCCTATTGCAGAAGAAGTGGCAGAAATATTGCAAGAGCCAAAGGAAGTGTAGGACTGCTTACAACACAAACTTCCTGATACAAATATTCTGATGTCCACACAAATATTCTGATATTCATGATTTCTCAGTACCTGATAATACCTACGCATAATGGAAGTAATAGATGATGTTACATACCTCTCACGGTTTCCTGCTAGATGAAATAATGTACATAAATGCCTTATGTCAATGTGCTACTTTATTAGTAATTAGAAGTTTCCTGGATTTTCTTGTGTGGAAAGTTTCAGTAATTATTAAGAGAATATAGAAGAATGTCAATTGAATGTTGCCAAGCTCAAATAAATTTCAAGTGGTTAATTAATGATGAAGTCAGAACAATTACTATTAGGCTAATTACTTATTCTTAGCGTTTCATCTATGAAAATTAGAGACCTGAGTGTTTCTGTCTAACAAAAGAATTATAAGAGACCATCTCTTCTAACATGACGTGATAAGAGCTTTGGTCCCAATTCTGCAAGTCAGTGAATAATGTGTTCTTGTTCAAACAGTAAATGATTTGTCAGAAGATCCAGAGCAGTCGCTGGGGATTGATGTGTTCATTTAAGTTTACTTGATTCTCGTTTAATTTTTTTTTCAATTTTAAAATTTATGTACTGAGTCTTTTGAAGCTTAAAATTCATAGAATATTGGAACTTCAAAATTATACAAATGAAATCAAAAGTAGTCACAAAAATTAAGGGAAAGTAATTCTTAATAAATACTTTGATTGAAAATGGCTATAATTAGTTGTATTTATTAGAATTTTACAGTATGAAATGCCCCTCTGAGAAAGCATTATGATGTTTCAACAGGATCTTCAACTCATTCTCTTTAAAGATTCATCTATTCAGTCAAAACTTGAAGACATTTTTGTGTTAGCACTGTGATACATGTGTAGGTAAATGAGATTGGAGATTGGCTAAGCAGAGTTCATGTGCTCATGGACCTTATGCCCTGCTTGGCAAGACCAATGCATTACATTGTGATCTGACATGCATATGGAGTAATGATAGAGTGCCATAGGAACACCTGGGAGGTTCTCAGGCCCTGATAAGTGAGCAGGAAAGGGCTAGATCCTTGGGCTTTGGCAAGTATCTAGTGGAAGTGAAATTGATCGTGAGACCTAAAAACTGACAATGACAGAGGTAAGAAGGAAATATTGTTTCAGGCAGAAAAAAAAAACTGCCTGTTTAAATGCCCCAGGGTTGACTAACTGAGGGGGGAGTCCCCCATAGCTGGATTGTATGTACTCTTGGGAGAGTGTGAACTTTATATTTCCTGCAAGCAGGCATATCAGACCTGCCAGCTAGGGACCCTCATAGGGCTTATTCGGCTCAGGATAGGGACCCAGCTCAAAAACAATGAATTTTCTTTTGCATTTCTTAGGGGGGGGGGGTAACTTGACTTGCAGTTCTGGAACATGAAGTTTGTAGATGTCATAATGTCAAAAGGTTGCACCTGATTGTAAACAGAAGCTGTATTCTAAAGAGCCTTGATAAGGGATTTTTATCTGAGGTATCTGGAGACCCAATTCCAGGGAGTAGCCTAAACTCAAGGGATCTGTGGTGAGATGGAGACAAGCAAATTGAGTTTTGAAAGGTAATTAGGAAGCAGAATCATTGGACTAGTAATTGATTATATTTGTGGGATAAGAGAAAACTAGTCTGCCTCTTAATTTTAATCTTTTTAGAGCAAATGAGATTCTAAAATAATCAGACGCCAAGGTAGCCATCAGTGGATCTTGAACTCACTGTATCTGTGACATCATGGAAGGGCAGTTGGCAAATAATTCAATAAACATAAGAAAATTTATTGATTGAATTTGAAAATTTTCAGTTAAGCTGATAGGCTGTTAAAGAAGGTTCAACATATAATTAATAATCAAGAGCTGCAATTCAGTGGAAGGGAGGGTATTGATGGGAGTGTTGTTCATATACAGGTGATCCAGATGTCTAGTTGCCTCAAAACTGAATAGTGAGAGAGTAGAATACACATCCCAAATCCAACTCTTTCATTTGTGGGTATGCATGTGTGTACGAAAGGGAATTTAATCTTTGAGCAGACTAGAATGGCCAGGCTATGTAAGAACTTTTCAATGGGGTAAGCAGTTTTCTTTAATATGAAGTGTAACTTGATACCAAGATTAATCTGAAAAGTAAGAAAGATCATAGAATTTGTAGATTAAGAAATTATGTAGTGTTTCTAACAATAAGGATTCTTTCAGAGTAATGTGATAGAAACAGAATCCCTAGGCATTGATCAGGAATTGAATAAAATTGACAGAAATGTGTACAGTAACTATAGGGTACTCTTGTGAACAAAATTTGTGATAAAAAGAATGATTGGATTAAGAATAGTTGCTATTAAATCATAAGGGGATTTTATATCCTAATATTTAATCCCCAAGAAATACTATCAAAGTGTAATAGGGAGAGAGAAAGTAGAATTTCATACTTATCTCAAATGTTACATAATAAGAACTTCTTTTAATTATGAAAAATTCAGTTGATTTTAAACCTTTAAATATTTTCTGTTAGGGGTCTTACTTAAATATTTATGAGATAATATACTTTGGAAGATAGAACTATTTAGGAAGGGATTTTTAAATGAGTTAGTCTGAAGCCAAGAAAATGCTCAAGACTAAGTTGGAAGGACAGCTATATATAAAGTCCACCAATTAGCAAAACATAAATGCCAAAGGAACAGAATTTTTAAGTAACTACATTTTTTGTAAATTTTCCTGATCTTTGTAGATAATATTTTAACTATATGAATTTCTAAAATTGGCCAGATTCTTCTATCTGTTAATATGCAGTACTTTCATGAAAGAGAATATAAACATTTTGCTTGATTAATACTATTATGTTTTACAGCAAAATATTTCCAGGGTTTATGTGTGTATTTCTTATATATGGAGGGTTTATTTTTTTGAGGTACTCCCACACTTGTGTTCAATCAATTTGCTAAAAATGCTAGTAATGAGAATTCAGTTCTTTAAAATACTGTACATTTAAAATGGGGCATATTGTTCCCATTATTGGTAGTGTTATTATACAGTATTATTTTCCCTTTTAAAATAGTGTTGATCTCTTTGAACCTGTCATTACAATAGTTAGGAACTGCAAAAGATTCTATTCTCCACTTTTATAAAAAGAAAAAGCGATGGGAAAAATATCTTGTGTGGGAAAGAGTGTTTAAGAGAAAAGTTGTCATTACATCCTTTTCTGAAGTGAAGAAAATGAATTTTGTTGTTGATTTACTCTCCCTGTAAAATGCAAAGGCCAGGTTCATGCTTTCAGCTTATTCTTCTGTGGTCTTGCTTGTTAGTCTTGCTGCCTTTTAGGCTAATCCTTGCCTTCATTTGTTCTTATGGTGAGATAAGATCCCTTAAATGCTCTGCTTGGTAAGTGAATTCTGGTTTATCAACCCAAAAACAAGAGATAGGCTGGGTACATTTGTGGCAGTGGCCAAAACCACAGTGGTAAGTGTAGGGATAAAAGATATTCTATTTAAAATATTACGATAGGGCTGTAGATCTGGCTCAATAGTTAAAGCTACTTGCTTGAAAATCTTGATAGCCTGGTTTCAATTCCCTAGTGTTCACATAAAGCCAGATACACAGAGGCCCATCACCTAGAGTTCATCTGTAGCTGCAGAAGGCCCTGGTGTGCCCAGTCTCTCTCTCTCTCTCTCTCTCTCTCTCTCTCTCTCTCTCTCTCTCTCTCTCTCTCTCTCTCTCTTTCTTCCCCACCCCCCTCAAATACATAAATAACTATTAAAAGATGAAAGTTCACTGTCTTGATGGTTTATTCAGTAATGCATAGCTGACACAGGCGCCAGTTTAGAAATGAAATGCTTGGTAGAACTAATCAACTGGATTCCTCACTCATATCCTTTTCTCAGTCTGTCATCTTTGATAGAGGTGTCCTTGCTGATACCAGTTTACATACCAAAGGAGCAGAGCTGAATTTTATGTTTTGATTCTGGATTGGTCAGTAGGTTTGGGCAGTGTCATAAGAAGGAATCATATATCATATTTGGGTGTGTGTATTCCCACAGATTTTTTCTTTATTACAAAATGGCAAAGCTCATATAACTAGCAACGAGTGGCCCAGAGACTATTCTTGGATATTACTTTTTGCTTGCTTCTTTGTTTTATATCTGAGACAGAGTCACCTTACATAATGCAAGCTGATTGCTCATGTGCTATGTAGTCTACACTGGCCTCCAAATTGAAATTCTCCTGTCTCAGCATGGTGGTGCTGGACTGCTGGGATTACAGGCATGCACCACTACTCCTGACTTCCAGAGATAGTTTTTAAATAGCCCGTTTTATTAGAAATATCTTAAGAGTGGGTTTCTAAAACCCCTTGAGAGTTTTGATCACTTTTCTGTGAGAAGAGTCAGAACTCTTGCCCAGCAACTGAACAGATCAGAATCACTGTCTTCACAGGTCTCTTTGGGTGAATAGAAATCTATGTTAGGTCATGGAATTTGTGATTGAACTTTACAGTGGTTTTAGGCTGAGGTTAGTCCCTTGAGCCCATGGTTTATTTTATTTTGCTTTGCTTTGTTAAAGTCTATTAGTCCAGGGTGGCTTCATACTCCCAGTGGAGCCAAAGATAACGTTGAACTCCCCATCCTCCTGCACTCACTTCCCAAGTGTTGGTATTATAGTTCCACTTAGCGCATGTTGCTTCTTCACCAGAAATTTCCGGTTTATCATTATTGGGTTGTGAAGGCTCTTAAGAGTTCCTTTGATGCCATTGTTCCTTCCTGTGGCTCTCCTTCGAGTGTATTCCTGAAGAAGTTTAACTTACATGCAACAGTATTTCTTTGAATAAGTTGTATCATGGATTAGCTACTATGTGAGAAATTGCTTTATATGCTTATAATTTCTTTGTTGTCTTTTATAAATTTTATATCTCATTGCTGGGATTTTGAGGAGAATAATTCATAAACTAGATATTTTGGTTACTTGTTCATATATATGTACGTATCTCTGTATATATACACATATCTATAAACAACCATAGAATTGAGTCCATGACTTACTGTTTTAAAAGTAGAATTTAAATTTATATTTTGACAGTAAATGAATCCCTGAGTGCTATATTTCATTTTATCTATGTAAATTTTTAAAAATATATATGTATTTATTTATTTGCAAGCAGAAAAAGAGAGAGAAGACAGACGGAGAGAATGGGTGTGCCAGGGCCTTCACCCACTGCATATGAACTCCAGATGCATGTGCCACTTTGTACATCTGTCTTGATGTGGGTACTATGGACTCGAAACCTGGTCCTTGAGCTTTGTAGGCAAATATCTTAACTACTGGGCCATCTCTCCAGCCCTCTGTATAATATTTTTAAACAATTTACTGCAGACCACTTTTCACCTGTAACATTCCTTTTCATATAAAATTCATAGCCTGGTGACTTCATGAAAAAGTGATCATCTTCATGAGGCATTGTTTTTTTAATATATTTTTTCAGTTCACTGTTTTTCATCTGTATTTAGATTTATAATTCTTTCTTTGTAGTTCCGAAAATATTTCTGACTGGTCATTTTAAAAATATGGCAGACCTGGGCTTGGATCCTTTTTCCCCCCATTTCTCTATACCTAAATTTCACCTCTTATTGAATAGGAATATTTTCATCTTAGGTAATATTAGAGCCAAATATATACAAAATATCACTTAATAAGTGACATACTTACATACAGTATCTAGTGTTAGTATCTGTAATAATAATGATAATTTGTTGCAAAACGATTCATGTTTATTATCTTTTTGATTCTGTATGGTATTATCATTAAATGCTCCATTTGGTATGTATTACTGAAGATTGAGTTGACCAATTTGGAGAAAAGTATATTACTTTGTCTCAGAGATTTTGGTTAGAATCTCTTCATGTTCCACCATGTTGTTTTAATACCCTCATTAAAGGAGTACTTAGTATTTTTTTAATTTAACCTATTTATTTATTTGCAAGCAGAAAGAGATAGAAGAGAGACAGAGAAAGTGAGCATGCCTGGCCTCCAGCCACTGCAAAAAGACCATTTTGTTCATTTGGCTTTACATGGATACTGATAAACTCTGGTAGTTAGGTAGTTAGGCATGTGCTTTAACCACTGAGTCATCTCTCCAGCCCCATGTACTTATTATTCTTACAGGTTTTATTCGTTTGCCTTTCTTCCTTTTTTCTCTCTCAACTATTCAACTGGCATTGAATTTTTTGTGTGTGGTTTCTGTTGTTTAAACTCTTATGTGGTAAGATTGATCTGCCTATTCATGAATGTGAGTGAGAGAAAATGCTAAAATAGCACCTGTGTCTTATGACAGGTTCTCTTGATAGCCAGAAATAAAATCATAGCAAAATAATTTTCACATTATTTCATTTGGTGCCAGTGTTAACAGATTTATTTATTTAAATTTTAAGCAATTGGTGCTATAAGATGAAAACTGTTAACAGTAATTTAATTTGATATTTCTTTTCTGAAAGAATAAATAGTTGTTCTGAGTCATGGGAAGAATTAGGTAAGAGAAGACCTTTGTTGAAAAGTGAACAAAGTTACCCTGGAAACCTGAGTACATTCCCAGGATGCTGATTAATCATCTCCAGTATTCATCACTGTCATAGTTATCACGGGAGGGTGACTGCAGGACAGTGTACACACGCTGTTATCATCCCATCATTTTTCTACACATGAACTTAATACAAATGATTCATGGTACACAGTCCTGAGGATTGTAACACGAAAGTTAAATGAAGTGGCAGAGCATTTTTAATACAGAAAATCATGAGTTTTCTTTTCACAGCCCTCATTTACTTGATTTATTGATTTGATTAAGCTCTGTGTTTTGCAATGAATAAACTTTTCCTAGAAGTATTTTCTGAAATTAAAAGGGCCTAGGTTTGACCACAGTTTATAGTTCAACTAGTTTCTTTCATCTTTTTTTTATTTATTTATTTTCAAGCAGAGATATGCACAGAGAGAGAGAGAGAGAGAGAGAGAGAGAGAGAGCGCACCAGGGCCACCACCTTGTGGGTCTGGCTTATGTGGGTCCTCGGGAATTGAACCCAGGGCCTTAGGCACTGGAGGCAAATGCCTTAACCGCTGAGCCATCTCACCAGCCCAGTTTCTTTCATCTTGTTGGCTGTAGAGAGAAAAAAACAGCTCGTACTATTTTGTAGGTTTAGGTAGTCATGTATATTACAGCTAAAGATTTTTTAAATCATTGATTATTCTGTAATATATATGTATACTTTTTATAACTATTATTTAAAATTATATCTACTTTGAAAGTTACCTAAAAGCCTTGCTTTTTTTTTTAATTTAATATTTATTGTCCATAATGAGTTACATTATTTAGTGGGCAAACCATGCGTTGTTATCCCGACTTCCCCAATTCCCCCCCTCCCCATCCCTGATCAGTTGTATATCCTCCTTCGTGGGCTGTCTGTATTAGTCCTTGTGGCAAGGGATCCTGTATATCTTAGTACTCATCCCGGTCTTCCTGACCCAAGTCAGTTGTTACTGATGGGTGCTATGCCTCTGGACCGTCTCCCCCACCACGGCTCTCACAATCTTTCCGCCCCCTCTTCCGCTCAGTTCCCTGAGTCGTGGTGGGTGAGTAATAGGGCTGCTTTAATGTTGCGAGCTTAGAGGTCCTTGTGTCGAAAATCCTTGGTTTCTGTCTCATTGGCCTATCCTATGTTGATTGAATGGCTGTGGTTATAGGTCCCTTGTTCATCTGTCATTGTCTGCTGGGTTCCCTA
>PVHP010046548.1:0-13247 GCA_004024765.1 Zapus hudsonius | reverse complement strand
TGGTGGCTAACTTATTAAACCTACCTAGATCTTTACCCCTCCCATCTAGTAACACTGGTAACTTCCTAAGTAACTCATGCTGGTATACTGTCTTTCACTCTCACACTAATTTTACACACTAGGGAGTCTGATTGTAAAAATTTGTAAATAGGAAGCTCACTGCTATTGATATGTTTTGATTTAGAGTGTTGTCCAAACAATAACCAATAGAGCTCCTTTCAATTGCTCAAAAAGTGCCCATGTTTGTATAATCAACTATATTGTCCTCTTTATAAATCACCATGGCACTGGCAATATACACCAGAAAATAGAGCTATAAAAAATAAGTAGCTACACTGAGTATGTAAATATATTTAATATAAGTAACATATTATTTATAATTATTAAAAAGCATATAATATAATAATGTTATAATTATAAACAAACCAATTATTTGTTCTATATTTATAATTAGAAAACAAATATAATTATCTATTATTAAAAAGCATGAATAAACCAATGAATAAATAAATCAATGATATAAAATCAAATTATCAAGTATTGAACATCTTGCTGACTTTGTTATTTTTTTTAATTTCTCACATAAAACTCTAACCTTGCGAACAAAGAATTAAAATTATGCAAGTTTTGTTAGTGTATAGAATGGATTCTTACATAAAACTAGAGTTAAGGTAAACATGTAGTTCCTAAACTGTTGCTCTATTAACCAGAAAACATTGTAAAGATCCTGGCTTCCTATGACCCCAAATCTAGAGAAGTAAGACTTTTCTTTGTCTTTCCAAGATACGCTAGTATATGAGTAGTAGACTAGTTTTTTCCAGAGAAAAATTTGGCATAAATGTTATAACAAGTTACATTTACAGAAAAAAATCATGTGTAATAAAATGTATATATCAAAGTGAAAGATTAAAGTTCAACTTGTATGACAGACTCTCCATTTCTACTTTAGAGAATAAAGAATACGAAGAATTAGTCCATTTATACTTTAGAGAATAAAGAATACGAAGAATTAATTTTACCTTCTGCCCAGAGTTCTCCTGAGATCATTAACATAATAATTAAAGACAGATTTTTCAACCTCATCTTCATTGATATTTTTGTGGAGATTTTAACAACCCTAGAGCACCCAAGATCTCCTCATTAGGTACACAGTACTTCTCTTGAAGAAGTTAATCATTTACATTTCTCTAAGTCCCTTTGGAACAAGCCTAATATTTCCCCTAAAGTGTTTTCAAATAATTTAAAATAATACAACAATAGTCACTGACATTTCATTGTAGAGTCCAATCTGAGCATAATAGCCAACACAGGTAACAATGCCACCAGCATAATTAATTAATAAAGCTGCTTAAAGAGGGTATATTTCCAAATCAGATTTCCAATCCCAAATCCACAGGGTAAAGTTCACCTGACCATTGATGTTTACCAGCATTGACCAAGTCAAGAGATGAATTTAGAAACACTAGAAGAGATAATGAATTCCTGGTAAAATATTTTGCCTGGGTTTTATTCCTTAAAGATATTAGTGACCTTTGCTTATCTCAAACAACAATAGGAAAGTATTATCAAAAACAGTAATGGGGACTTGAGAGATGGCTCTTTGATTAAAGAAACTTGCTTGGAAAGTCTGAAAGCCAGGTTTTGATTCCACAGTACCCACATAAAGCCAGATGCAAAAAGTGGTGCCTATGTCTGGAGTTTATTTGCAGTGACAGGAGGCCCTGGTGTGCCTTCTTTCTATCAGCCTCTTTCTCTCTGTTTCTCTTTTAAATAAATAAATACTATTAAGAAAAACAATATCAGGTAGCATGTAGAACATTTGAACTCTGACAAGGAGTGCTAAATAATTACTCATTTATGAGAAATGTTTTGAATACCCACTAGATGCAAGTCCTCCTGAAAACTCTTGAGCAGACAGCAATGATTAAAGTAGATTAAAATTATTACTCCCATCCTGCTTACATTCTAATGAGTTTTACTATTAAATAAAACCACAATAATTCTGTAAGAACTATTATTTCAATTTTAGAATGCTTTAGCAAAGTATGACATATAAACAGAAAAATACACCTGCTGTAAATGTAGATATTCATGAACTCTCACAAGCTGACCACATCCAAAGTGGAAGGTACCAGCACTCCAGAATCCCTCTCTCTGAAGCACTACCTGCAATTACCATGTGACATGATATCTTTTATGATTTAAATCTCAAATGTCTTCCAAGGCTCACAGTTTGAATCCTTGGTCATATAGTTTAGTCTTACCTGGTTTTATATTTACATAAATGGCATCACTCAGTATATCTCTATGCACGACTCTTTTTAACATTTTGCTTATGAGATTCAATGTTTTAGAAAATAACAGCTCATTTTCTGTATAGTATTCCACTCTGTGAATGCACCACAAATTATCCTTCAATTCTGTTTTTTGGAGAAATTAGAGTGATTTCTGGTAAGGAATTGATATGGTATCTGTTTATTTTCAAAGATTTTTTTCATTTGAAAACTTTCAAAAAGAATTTTATTTTGAGTCTACCATTGATATTTTGCTATAGTTTTCTTTTTAATTCGATTCCATCAATTTATTTTTTAAGAATAGATCTCCAAAATTAATTTTATCAACACCTTGCTATTTAACTCTATCCTAGCCACTTGGAAACCAACATTTTACTATTTGCTTCTGTGTCTTTGGGCATTTTTAGATACTAAATATAAGAATTTAGAAGACTTGTCTCCCTACTTGTACTTTCATGTGTTCTGTTTTTTCATGTCTACATATTTGAGACAAAGCATGTGACACTTGTATTGCTGAATCTGGATAATTTGCATTAAGATGGTGACTTCAGTCCCATTCCCTTTTCCTGAAAATGACATGGTTTCAGTTTTATATTGTCTGGATAATCTTCCATTGTTTACATTTGCCATATTTTGTTAACCTATGAGAGGAAAATAAAAAGACTAATAAAAGAGAAAAATACTGTATAAAATATTGGATAATTTCCATGTAAATATCTAAGTCAATAAGTCTGATCAAATAGTCTCAGTGGCTGTCCCTTGAGAAGCCCATGTGTCCCACTTGGGTATGTGTTACCTTTTATAAGTCTTTTTTGAGAAACTAACACCCATGCTCTGATGCTCTGAGGTGTATCTTTCTTTATGAGTGCCTCTTTCTCTTAACTCTTATGCTTAAAGTCTGTATTTAAATATCTATAATAAAAACCCACTTCTGCTTCAAAGAACAGCCTCTATTGTAACACAACTAAACCAGCCTGTGAGAGGCCAGAGGAAGGGCAAGAGGAGGAAAAATTAATTACAGCCAGTTATAATGATAATATATATGAAAATACAAAGGTGAGACCCATAACTTTGTATGTGGACAAAATTTAAATCAGATGAGTAATAATAAGAAGAATATTAGCTGAGTGTGGTGGTATATACCTATGATCCCAGCACATAGGAGGCTTGTTGTAGTTAGCTCCAAGTTTCCGGGATGAACATCCAACCAGACCCAGTGTATGGAAAAGGTTTATTTCAGTTTACAAATCCAGGTGCAATTCCATCAATGGCAGAAAAAGCTGTCTCCCTTTCACAGATCCTAGCAAAGAGAGAAAAACCATCAAGAGCCTGCATCACAAATGTGAACAACCAGTGCTCTCTCCACACCTTTGGGTTGGAATCAAGATCTGCCCCTCCCCAAAAAAAACACCTTGAGGCTGGACCCCAGGATTTGCCCCCAGTGACACCTCCACCAGCAGGTTACAGGAGACTTAAGCAGGAAGCTTAACTTTAATCAACATTACCTGAGAATATTAAGAATATACATTCATATTCAAACCACTACAAGGCTGAAGCAAGATTTTGAGTATGAAGCTAGCCCTGTTTCAAAAACAAATAGGGCTGGGGAGATGGTTCAGTGGTTAAAGGTTTGATTTCCCAGCACCCAAGTAAAGCCAGATGCTCCAAGTGGCTCATGTGTCTGGAGTTCATTTGCAGCTGCAAGAGGTACTGACTCACTTCCTCCCTTCTCCTTCCCTTCCCCTTCCTCCTCCCAAATAAATCAAAATTTTAAACATAACACAAGGGGGCTGTGGAGATGGCTCAGAAGTTAAAAGCAAGAGCCCAAAGAGGGAACCAGAAGATGCCACCCCACCTTGGCTGGAGTGAAACTAGTGTTTGATTCAGGTTCATCCACCATGGCTGCAGCGCCCCTGCTGCCTCCACTGTCTACGTACTACCTAAGTGGGCTAGCCTTTAGGTCAGTCCCCTCAATCCCCCAAAATTCTGCCCCTAAAGGCTTGCCCTTGCTGACCTCTGCTCTCTCTGCCCTGTGATCTCTTCTATCTGGACACATGTAAATCAGCCTCTTTTGTTAGCTTTGATGAGATCTAGAGAGGGTCCCCCCCCCCCTTGGCCTGGGCATTTCCGTTTGTCTTCCATCTATGTCAAGCTTTGGGGTAACTTTTCACTTGGATTATGTGTATGATTTTTCTCTGATTCTAGGTCTACCACATGGGTATTCCCTCTAAAATCTGGGCCTGTTATATGGATAATTTCTTTAAATTTGGGGTGATCACGGGTGTAGTAACTCTCTTGAATCTGCACTATACATTACCCATCTGAATTTCCTGCTTTGATACATTCCCTCCACTTAATCTCTTAATTGTCCTCCACGTGGAGGCTCAGGGCAGATGTTGTGCCTCCCACATGTGTGAGATTCTTTTAAATCTTTTTGCAGGGATTTCTAGAACTCGTCTCCCTTTCACATGCTTGTGAAACTGCCCCAGACTTCCTAGATCTCAATTTCTTTTAAATAAGCCCCACAAATTATGCTTTGCCTCCCACAGGACTGTTTCTTGTAAATCTACATGGGCTTCTGGATCCTCTCTTCCCATGCTTGTGAAACTGCTACGGCTTTTTATCCCAAATTCCCTTGAATAAACCTCCCACGAGTGCCTGTTTATCATAAATCTTTTTGATTGGACTTCTAGATCTTTTCTTCTATCAATTTTGTCCTAAATCCCAATTTCCCCTAAATAAACCTTACGATTTATTTCTCCCTAAATAAACGCACTAATTTTTATTCTTCTCGAGTCTGTTTTTATCCAGCATTTGTTAAATAAGGACCCTAATATTGGGCTTCACAAGTCTGGGAGACCCCTCCCAAACAACTGCATCATTACCTGAGCTGGGAATCTGGGCTGGCTCTTAATTCCTCTTTATAGGACCTTCCCTTTCCCTCCCTTAATGCTAAGGACTGATCATTTTATTTTTGTTGTTTTTATTTTTTGTCCTCTCATTGGCCTCTCTGGTCAAGGAGCCTTTTGTTTGCCTCCAACCATGTGACCAGTTTTTGAGAAACTTCCATGTACTGCGAAAATGAATGCATAGATATTTGTTAAGTCCAGCTGGTCAAAGGCATAATTTAGCCCCGAAGTATCTTTGCTGATTTATAGAATGGAGGATCTATGTAAATATGTGAGATACTAAAGTCTCCTGCTATCACTGTCAGGACAAATGTGACCTTTTATGCCTTTCTGTATTTGTTGAGATGTAGAACCCAGTAACTAGTGAATGAATGTTTATGATGTCTGTCTTTTGGATGAATTACATCAATGTGTAGTGGCTATCAGCTGTAGTTACCTTCACATTGCTGGGACAAAAACAAAAACAAAAAACCTGACCAAAATCAGCTAATGGGAGGAAAAGGTTTATTTGGCTGAGTCTCCAGGGAAAATTTCATCATGGCAAGGAAGATGGTAGAGCAGAGGCTGTACATCACAGTAGGCGGAGGATAGTAGCAGACAGTAAGCTGAATTCAGGCAACAGGGAAGCTGGGTTTTAACACACCGAAGCCTACTCCCAGAAACACATTTCTTCCAGGAAGGATCCATCTCCCAACTGCCACCAGCTGGGGACCAAACATTCAAAACACATGAGTTTATGGGACACATCTGATTCAAACCACAATGTCTTTGTCATTTGATTAGCTTTGGTTTGATGTATATATTCTATTAGATATAAGACTAGCTATGCCCATTTGTTAACCAAAAGTTTATTCAGGTAAAGTTTTTCTTGTATTTTCTTTCAACACTTTATAAAAGACTGGGATAATCATGCTACCCCATGCTGAGCTGCAAGCTTTCTACTAGTTTATGGTTTTTCCCTTTCAAAACTAACTTCTAATGATAATGTGTTACAGATTTGTTGGGTTAAACATGTTTTGGAACTGATGGACTTCTTGCATCAGAATATCTATTTCTTTCCCTAGATGTAAGAAGTCTCATCATCTGTGTAAATCATTGCTTTTTTCCCATCCCGTTCTCCAACGACTTCAAGATATGTCAATTTATGAGTCTTTCTTAACTTGAAGCTCTACTCCATTTTTGAGTTCTCTTCAGTTGTAGGAATTTGTTGAAAAAAAATTTACTTTCGAAACTTTTTCATTTTGTTCATGTGTGCTTTCCTGTTTCATCTAGTTGGCTCTATTTTATGGTAGAGCACTGAACTTCTTTCATGCAATTATTTTGAATTACCTATCATCCAATTCATAGATACTCATTTCTTTAGGATTAGCTAATAGAGTAATTTCTTGACAGTTTGGCTGAGTATTTGTGATCTTTGTAGTCTTGAATTGGCATTTATGTATTTGAAGAAGTGATTGCCTCCCCGTTCATGACACTAATTTTGGCAGGTAATTAATTACTTTCTGTTGCTGGCTACTTAGGTGCATGGGACAGCATCTCAGTAGCCACCTGGACCAGGGTCAGGTGAAGCTGCCAGGTCTCTTAGGGTTAATTCTCAAATCACAGATCTTTGGTTGGTAGTCCTGCTACCAGGGCGTGTACCTGCTTTCTCATAGTATTTTCCCTAAACCATGGGCTTCAGTGAAGTGTCCTGATCTAATCATCCCATGAAGAGAACTGTACTTGTGTAATGGGGGAGGGGGGGTTATAGCAATGCAAAGAAAACTAGCACAGCATCCCATTAAATTTGACAGTGTATTACCTTGAAGGAATTCTAGCACCAGTCACATCATCCCATGTAGACAAATCAGGACTGGGCCTGCAGTTCCATTGTAATCAGCAGAGACAGCCCTATTGATTCTTAATCTGTGAAATCTAGCACATCGTCCTAGGAATGGGCAAAGGGGAAGTGCTGGTAAAGCTGATGTTTTTGCCCATGTTAAGAATGATTAAAGATGAGTCAGGGTGAGTGTGAATTAGAATTCATTAAAAAAACAGCCTGAGATTGAATAAACACAAGTCATTTTCTCACTTGTATAATTAAACTTCTGTAATACTTCAACTACTAGCTTATTTTCACCTTAGAGAAAATTAGCACCATCAACATATTCATGATGGTTAATTAAATTTTGGCAGTATAATTTGCCAAAGTTAATATGATATTTATACATGCCAAAGTTCTGATAGTTGAATAAACACAAAGCAATGGAATATTCAACAACAACAAAAATAGTGTTTGGATATAGTTAGTACTAAGAAATCATAATATAATTTATTGGCAAAAACTATAATCTCCAGTATATATGTTCTTTATGTCAATATATGTAGAGCTGTCTTAACCAAATTATGAGAAAATTTCAGACTAATTAAATTTAATACTTAAATTGTCCTAACAAATATATGTGTTAAATAGTGTTTTCATTTCTAGCTACTACTGATTTGTTTCTCACAGATAAAACTTTTATTGTGGCTATGCATGGGACCACTTTTATATGGTTCCCAGATTTAGGCTTTGTGGCCATGGATTAACACAGAGACTTGGTAATAGTGACTTAAACTAGAGAAACAAAATTATTTTCAAGACTGAATCATAGTAAAATCTGTGGCATGTAAGTAGTCAAATTTCTGTTAAAAACAATGCTATATTCTTCCCTCTTCACATCACAATTCCAATTAGTTTGGTTAAGGGGTTTGGCATACAAAGATGTAGGCTACTAAATTACTTTATTCTTTGCAGTGACCAAAATACCCAACAAGAGCAACTTAAGGGTGGAAAAGGTTTATTCTGGCTCACAGTTTCAAGGGGACACATGCCATCATAATTGGGAACACATGGTGGCAGGAATGGGAGGCTGGCTGGTCATGCTGTTTAGTCAGAGGCAGAATTAGCTTCATAAAACCTCCAGCTCTGCCCCTAGTGACCCACTTCCTTTATCAAAGGTTTCAGCCTGTTGGGGACATTTTATATTTAATACACAACAACTATGCATTTGTAATTTTCTCCTAAAAGATCACAAACCTACCTGGATTCTGTAGTCAGTTAAAGATCTATTTCCAGCATTTGCTTTAAAAAGGAACCTCAACTTATGCATAAATCAGGAGAAATAATGCATTATTTTCTCTTTGGAAAAAATTTATACATTTAAATGAATACTTTAAGATGTTAGACAGTATATCTTACAACATACTCATTATAACACGCAAAAAGCTGTTAAATAAAAACCAATGAAGAAACTTATATGTACAGTTTTATTTTGAATACAAAGTCAAATTTTAAAAATTTTTACACAAAAAACACTTTATATATTCATGATTGGTGATAACACTGTTTAAACTGTCCACACTGAAAATATTTCCATGTACTAATAAGGAATGCCAAGTGTATCCATCACCATTTGAATAGCTTGCAGTGAATTTGTGATTTCTTCAATATTATCTCGTCTCAAAACCCAATGTGGCTTAAGTCTGTTAAAAAAGATAAATCTGGCATTAATAAAATTCTATTACAAGAGTTATCGTCACCTTACTGTCAAACACCTGACCGCTCCTGGACACGTCATTTCCCTTACAGCCCTCTCCAAAGTGGTGGGAGAATTCACATTATAACCTATTTCTAGATTTTAGGAATATGATTATGCCTCATAAACTCTGTGGATCATTTGAAGTTTACATGTCTTACTATTTACCTCCACCGCTGCCATTTCTGGTCATCAGCTCACAGTCTGGTGTAGTTGGTGTCTCCCTCCCTACTGTTATTTTTTAAGCAATCCTCCTCACATGGTCACAAACGTCACTATGTACATCACTACTGGAGTCTCAATGTGACATCTTCATTCTCTAACCACCATGAGGGAGTGGACCAAATACCAATGTGCAAACAATGAACAGTCTCTGTGTCGGAAAAGACCAGCATTTTAATCCATGTCCACCTTCATCTACTGGTGCTAAGTGCTTTCTGTATCCTGAAACCAGTGATTTATATTTCCCAGACACAGACCTGGTTTTCCAGTGGCTTATCTGCACTTTGTTCTTGGGATTCTCAGGCTTATCCCTCCCCCCCCAAAAAAAACAGTGATTCATTATTCTTGCCCCCTCTGTAGCCTTTCCTCTAACTCTTCCTTAACTCTTCATCCTTCAGAACTCAGTTTGAATACTATATACCAGAGATGACTGTTTAAAGCCATGAAGTTTGTGGTAACTCATCATACAGACAAAAAAGACTAATAAAAGGTCCAAAAAAGTATGAAGAATTTATCTAGAAGGAAAAGTTTATAAAAGCAAGGTGATTATGGAAGGAATGCAGGCTGATGTTTTAGCCAAGAGGGATTTTTGACAGTCCAAATACAGTGTATTTTGTCCTTAATGTAGAAAACAAAAGTGATATAACAAAATTATAATAAGCTTCTGAGAATTAGCTCCTAGCTACTTAATACAAGGAATCTACTGGATAAATATAGGATACCCAAAGCTACAGCAATTTTATGTCAGTGATTACTTAGATCTCCTCGTTTAGATTAACTATTGTTCTATTCCATGTGTTAATTCTCCTTTGTTAAGAACCATATTTGGGGCTGGGGAGATGGCTTAGTGGGTAGAGGCACTTGCTTGCAAAGCCTGACAGCTCAGGTTTGATTCCCCAATATCCACATAAAGCCAGAAGCAAACAATGACATGTGTCTGGAGTTCATTTGTAGCAGCAAGAGGCCTTGTCATGCACACTTGTGCTCCTACACACACACACACACAAACACACACACACACACACACACACACAAGAACATGCTCTCTCTCCCATGTAAATATATACATATATATAAACTATATATATCCCACATTTTGCTTCTGCCTAGTATTAATAAATATTTATCAAATAAATTGTACACAAAATTAAAGAGTGCCACTTAACTGCTTACCTTGAAACTAATCTGGCCCGCACAGGCATCTCTGGGATAAAGGGAAGGCCTGTATGAAGACTCTGCTTTTGCTTATCACGAGTTCTTTCAGTGCTCATTTTATGTCTATGAGCTGTGAATTTGTAAAGACTATAAATACGGTCAACAACTTTAGATCTACTCCATGCATCCTAAAAAATCAAATGTACAACCATTAAAAACTAGTAAGAATTAACTTCTCTCTCCTAGAATAGTGAGGTTGTTAGTCATTGACATGTGTAAGTTGTGAACTTCCAACTGTCTTGAGCAATGTTCTCTCAACTGTGAACTGACTTGAATGTCAAGTGCAAAGAAGACAAACATGTAAAAGCTGCACTTAACTCCACACTGAATATAAGGAAATGTTTTAGTCAATTCATCATTATACCAGTTACCAAGTGTTGTAGTCAGCTTTCTCATTGCTGTCACAAAGAACCTGACCAAAGGCAGCTGATGAAAGGAAAGGGTTTAATTTTGGCTTAGAGACTCTAGGGGACCTCCATAATGGCTGGGAAAATGATGGCATGAGCAGAGGCTGGACATCACCTCTGCCACAGAAGGTGCTAACAGCGGCAGGCAGGTATGACAAACACTGGCAAGGGGAAGCTGGCTATAACAAACATAAGCCTGCCCCCATCAATACAACTCAACAAGTTTCCAACTCCAAAATTGCCATCAGCTAGGAATCAAGCATTCAGAACATGGTGGAAACCTGGATCAAACCACTGCACCAAGTCTGGTGAATTTTGCCAAATCATCCACTTTCCTTTCAGTAGTGCCCTCCAGGTAAGAGCAGCACCCTCACTTAGGCACATGCACCAAAGGTGCATTTCAAAATTCATCCTTCACAAAGCCAAAGTCATAGGAAACTTACATGGGGAAATACTGTCTTGTTAAAAAAAAAAATTCATCAATAATGAAATTTGCAGGAAAATGGACAGAGTTGGAAGAAATCATTCTAAGCAAGATCACACAGGCACAGAAGACGACACAAGTCTGTCATATGAGGTTCCTAATTGGGATCAATTAGAAATGAGTGCAAATAGTAGTTAGCACCAGGAATATGGGTATCAAAGAAGACCAGGAGAGAGAAGAAATGGGGTGGGAGAAGAGACTGAATGTTGGGTATTGAAGGGGCTTAGAGGAGTAGGGTGTGGGGAAGGGAGTGAGGGAATTATACAAAAGTCATGACAGCATGAATCAGCTCCATGGAACGAACCCCTCATTCTGGGATAGTCCCAACAAAAGGTAGAAAAAATTTAACCTTAAAATCACAAACTCTGGCTAGTAAAAACCAGACCCAGAATTGAGTTACTCCCACACCTCCACAGTGAGCTGTTGGCCAGGAAAACCAATGAGGTCCCCAAAACAATATAGGCCATTTCCAAAACACTTGATTACTGCCATAGCTAAATGTAAGACCTTATTGCTGAAGACATCCCAGACTGCGGTCACAGGACACTGGAATACTATGCTGGAATCTAAGGGGAAACTAGCTGCTTCCTGGATAGCCCTCATAGTGCTGTGGAGCTCTATTCCCTATTGGAGCTGCTGGAGGACAACAGTCACCAATAGCATGAACAAGCAGGGGACTCTGCAGACTACAAAAATCAACCAATCGAACAAGAAGTATACATTGTGCAAAAGTGGCATGTGGCCTCTACAGGTAACCAATTCTTCTCTGATTGGAAAGTGGGAGATAACTTATATCTGGTACTGAAAACCATGTCTGAATCCCAAGATCAGGAAATCCAGGCTTCAGAAAGAAGCACCCTTTGCTCTCTAGAGAAAAGGAGTGGGTTTGCATACCAAAAGTCTCTCAAACAACTTTGTATACCAATTTTAACCTAAGCTGCTCTCACACTTGGTTGGAGAATCCGTTTTATTTTGCAGATGGCAGAGAAAACAGGATAGACTAGATTCATGGGTAAGACAATATCTGACTGCCCACCATGAGACGTTCCACCTCTACCACATCTGCCAGGGCCCAGGAGAAATTGCAGAGGAAGCGACCTCAGAAATACTGCTCTTACTACTAGCCTGACAATGAGCCCCATAGTGATAATAATAATTAATCAAAACCTATCAAAGCAGAAATCCAGAAGCTACAAAGAAAGAACTCAACACTAAATCAAACTGCCAACAGAACTTCCATGTCTCAGGGAACATTGTGGGAAGGAGGTGGAAAAATTGTAAAAACCATAGAGTGGGTAGGAATACCCTAAAGGCATGCCTTCCTGCTCCCCCCTCGAGATTGAGGCCTTTATGACCCCACAGTGAATACCATAATCTCACTGAGAAGGACCCCCCAGGGTAATGGGAGTCAAATGAGGGGATTAAAGAATATAACTTGTTATAATATATATTAATTTTTTAAAAAATACACTGAGAACAAAGGAAAAAAAAACTGTCCAATAGTTTCCCAGTTAGTCAGGAAAAAAAAAAAAACACAATCCAATTATAAGTATCCATATAGGGTATCCATAGACTATAACTAGAAAGTGAGTTCTTAGAAAAGTTTAAAATATATTTATGGTATAAGTAGATAAGCATTACATGAGAGGATAACATGTTAGTCCTTCCAGTGAAGGAGAAATACTTAACATGGCTATAATAAATTCCCTTTTCAGAGTTCACAGATCAGTTTTATTTTTGCAGGCTGGACTCTAGGCTCCAAGTCGTGGAGCTTAGTTTCTTTAATATGCCATCCAGGTGGGACAAGCCTTTAATCTCAGCACTCAAGAGACTGAGGCAGGAAAATCACTGAGTTTGAGGCCAGTGTGTACAACAGAGTGACCTTCAAGTGAGACTGAATGAAACTCTGCTTCAAAAATAAAAGAAGCAATTTTTTGCCCTGAATCAAGGCTGGCAGGTGACTGAAGCTGTTGGTTTCAAGCAGGAGCCGAAAGAAATGTCTTTCTGGGCTGGAGAGATGGCTCAGCGGTTAAGGCACTTGCCTCCAGTGCCCAAGGCCCTGAGTTCAATTCCCCGGGTCCCACATAAGCCAGATCCACAAGGTGGTGGCCCTGGTGTGTTCTCTCTCTCTCTCTCTCTCTCTCTCTCTCTCTCTCTCT
>PVHP010046547.1:0-13284 GCA_004024765.1 Zapus hudsonius | reverse complement strand
GAGCTCAGAACCCAGAACCCAGAGCCCAGAACCCAGAACCCAGAGCTCAGAACCCAGAGCTCAGAACCCAGAACCCAGAGCCTAGAGCCCAGAACCCAGAGCCCAGAACCCGGAGCCCAGAACCCAGAACCCAGAGCTCAGAACCAAGAGCTCAGAACCCAGAACCCAGAGCCTAGAACCCAGAGCCCAGAACCCAGTGCCCAGAGCTTGGCATGCAATTCTCATGAAGGCCAATTATGTCCCCAAGAAACAGAATCTTACTTTGTTTTCTTTTGAGATAGTGTCTTGGATGTAGCCCAGGCTGGGATGGAATTCTGTGTAGCTCAGGCTGGCTTCTGGTCCACGCTCCTTCTGCCTCAGCCTCCTGAGTGCTGGGATTAAAGCCAGAAACACTCATGAGCAGTGTATCTACCCATTTTCCCTTCTTCTTTCCTCCTTTTAAAATATATTTTATTTATTTATCTATTTGAGATAGGTAGAAAGATGGAAGGAGAGAGAGAGAGAGAGAGAGAGAGAGAGAGAGAGAGAGAGAGAGAGAATGGACATGCATGGCCGCACTGAAAATAAACTCCAGAGGCATCACCACCTTTATGTGGCTACTGAGGAATTGAACCTGGGTCCTTAGGCTTTGCAGGCAAGTGCCATAACCACTGAGCCATCTCCCCAGCCCCTCCTTTTTGTGGTTTCATGTTGGCCTCGGACTTAGTACATTCCTCCTAAGTCTGCCTCCCGAGTGCTGGGACTCAAGGCATGTGCCACCACACCGGGCTTCTTTCTTTGAATTCACTCTGTAGTCCAGGCTGGCCTTGCACTCAGGGTGATCTTCCTACCTCAGCCTCCTGAGTGTTATCTTTTTGTTTTTAATTATTTATTTACAAGCAGAGAGAGAGAGAGAGAGAGAGAGAGAGAGAGAGAGAGAGAGAGAGAGAGAGAGAGAGGAAGAGAGTCTGGGGGCACCAGTGCCTCAGCCACTGCAAACGAACTCCAGACACATGCTCCCCACTGTGCATCTGGCTTTTATGGGTAACTGGAGAATTGAACCTGGGTCCTTAGGTCTGGAAGCAAGCGCCTTAACCACTTAACTGCTCAGCTCTCTCTCCAGCCCCTTCTTTTGGTTTGAGACACAGCCTCACGAAGCCCAGGCTGGCCTTGAATCCCCTCTGTATCTGAGACTGAGTCTGAACTCCCATTTCCTCCTCGCCTCCCAATGGATTGCAGGCATGTGTCACTGAGGCCATTTTATGTGCATCCAACTTTCTCGATGAGGAAACCGAGGCTCAGACAGCCAGGGAGCTTGCCTAAGACCGCAGTCAGCCAAGGATGGCCACGATCGAGCGTGGACCCCTTCCAGGTCGAGGCTCCAGCAGATCATATTGTCACCAGTCGGCTCAATAAGGCTTCGTTGACCCCGTGGTATGTGCCGGGCCCAGCGCAGCGGTACCCACGTGTGTGATCCCAGCAGGAGGAGCAGAGGTTCAAGGCCATCCTCCCTCCGCTACGGAGCCAGGCCAGCTCGTGCTGCACGACGCCTTGTCTCAGAAGAGAAAGGAGGGCTGGTGGACACAGCAGTGACCCACAGAAGGAGAGACCCCGCCTCAAACAGGGTGGAAGTTGAGGACCCACACGTGGAAGTTGTCCTCTGCTCTTCTCACGCTGCGGCTCTCAGGCAGCCGTGCTCCCGCACATGACCACGCACGCACCAGCGAAATAAAATAAAATTAAAAAGGCAGAAGTAAACAAGTAAGCGGTTGAGACACTTGCCTCCAGTGCCTAAGGCCCCGGGTTCAATTCCCCAGGAGCCACATAGGCCAGACCCACAAGGTGGTGGCCCTGGTGCTCTCTCTCTCTCTCTCTCTCTCTCTCTCTCTCTCTCTCTCCCCTTGAAAATGAATAACAGAAGCACTAGACCATCAGAGAGCCACTAGGAACCAGTCTTCCCAGAGCCACAACGTTACAAGCTCCCTGGTCCCCCTCCATCTGCTGCTGCTCTGAGTTAAGTTTTCAGAGACAAAGGCTCTTCCCCAGGCCCCGAGGAAAGTCTCTCTCGCTTTGTCTTTTTATGGAATTTTTTTAATTTGAAAGTTTACTTGATCTGTGTGTCCCAGGGTGCGTGTGTGTCCGTGCGTGCGTGTGCGTGTGTGTGTAGGTCAGAGGACAACTTTTGGGTTGGTTCTCGCCTTCCGTATTACTTTCTTTTATATTTTATTTATTCATTTTCAGGCAGAGAGATACAGAGAGAGAGAGAGAGAGAGAGAGAGAGAGAGAGAGAGAGAGAGAGAGAGAGAGAGAGAGAGAGAGAGCACCAGGGCCACCACCTTGTGGGACCTGGGGAATTGAACCCCGGGCCTTAGGCACTGGAGGCAAGTGCCTTCACCGCTGAGCCATCTCTCCAGCCCTTGTTTTGTTTTCGAGGTGGGGTCTCACTCCAGTCCAGGTTGGAACTCACTCTGTAGTCCCAGGCTGGTCTTGAACTCATGTCAATCCTCCTACCTTGGCCTTTGGAGTGCTGGGATTAAAGGTGTGCACTACCACACCTGACATGCTTGGTCCTCCTCCTCCTGCTCTTCTTCCTCTCTTCCTCCTCCTCTTTCTTCTTTTTCTTTTTTTTTGGTTTTTCGAGGTAGGGCCTCGCTCTAGTCCAGGCTGACCTGGAACTCACTCTGTAGTCTCCGGGTGGCCTCGAACTCACAGCGATCCTCCTGCCTCTGCCTCCCGAGTGCTGGGATTCAAGGCGGGCGCCACCACGCCAGGCTTTTCTGGTGCAGCTCTAAGAAGGAAAGAGAAACGGAACCGGTTGGCAAGAGCCTGGAAATCCAGTCTCTTTCAGGAAGCCCTGGGCAGGCTTGGCTGAAGGACTCAGAAGCCTCAGGTTAGAGAGTCGGAGAGACAGGGCCTGGCAGGGGACCCCTCGTCCTGCAGAATCGAGACTCGGGGGGATGTGGGGACGAGGCTGCCTGACTGACAGAGCTGGAGAGTTCCACGGACGAACTCATGTCACATTAAGGTTCCCACGAGTAATCACTCTTAGGACTGCTTTCTCAGGAGTAGCCAGGTAGCTGGAAAGGCTTCCGGAAGGCGTTGGTGGAAGACACGGCCCGTGAGTCATTGGGTGCCATAAGGGGGATCTGGCCTCCGCCTTCATGGAGGACGCCCAGGAAGAGGCCAAGGGAGGGAGAGCTGTTCCAGGTCACACGTGGGTGCTCTTCTCCTGCCTTTCTTGTTTTGTTTTTTGAGGTAGGGTCTCGCTCTAGGCCAGGCTGACCTGGAATTTACTATGCAGGCTCAGGGTGACCTTGAACTCCTGGCAATCCTCCTACCTCTGTCTCCTCCCCAGTGCTGGGATTCAAGGCGTGCACCACCACACCAGGACTGTCTTTCTAAAAAGTTAATATTTTATTTATTTATATGAGAGAGACACACAGACATAGGCAGAGTATGGGTGCACCAGGGCCTCCTGCCACTGCAAAGGAACTCCAGATGCACGTGCCGCTTTGTGCATCTGGCTTTGTGTGGGGAATCGAACTGGATCATCAGGCCTTGTGAGCAAGCGCCTTTAGCTGCTGAGCCATTCCCTGGCCTTCTCCTGTCTTTAGACACCAGACCACAATTCTCTCGCTGGACATGGTGATCCATCACTGTTCTTTTTTAAAAAATATTTTATTTATTCATTTTCAAGCAGAGAGAGAGAGAGAGAGAGAGAGAGAGAGAGAGAGAGAGAGAGAGAGAGAGCACCAGGGCCACCACCTTGTGGGTCTGGCTCATGTGGGTCCTGGGGAATTGAACCCGGGGCCTTAGGCACTGGAGGCAAGTGCCTTACCCGCCGAGCCATCTCTCCAGCCCTCCATCACTGTTCTTAAGGAGTGCACGACTGCGTACCCCATGGCACTGTCTCTCGGGAGAGCCATGACTATGAGCACCTCACTTTTGAGCTGTGTGCACCCGTGTGTGTGGTTGTGCATGTGGCCATGTGTGCACATGCGTGTGGAAGCCGGAAGACAACCTTGGGTGTCATCATCAGGAACGCTGCCCACTTCCTTTGAGACAGGTTCTCTCGCTGCCTGGAGTTCGCTGATTGACCAGACGAGCTTGCCACGGGGTCCCCGGGATCCCCCTGTCTCCACCTCGTCAGCCACACCCAACTCCTCCGTGGGTGCTGGGGGTTGAACTCAGGTCCTCATGCTCGGAAGTCAAGCCCTCGCCCCACTTTCCGGATGACATAACGAAGCCCGGGAAGGCAAACGGTTTGTCCAAGATCCCATGGCTGCTTAACGGCAGGCTGCGTGGTGAACAAAACCTGTGCTTATTTCATTGACCGTGGGGCCCGGAGAGGCTCAGCAGTGCTGGGCATGATGGCCTCACTTGTACTCCGGCTCTCGGGAGGTGGAGGAAGGAGGACGGATGGGTGAGGCAGGCCCGGGCTACATAGCAAGACTGAAGAAAGAAGAGAGAAAGAAAGGAAGGAAGGAAGGAAGAAAAGAAAGAAAGAAAAGAAAGAAAGGAGAAAGAAAGAAAGAAAGAAAGAAAGAAAGAAGAAAGAAAGGAGAAAGAAAGAAAGAAAAGAAAGAAAGAAAGAAAGGAGAAAGAAAGAAAAGAAAGAAAGAAAGAAAAGAAAGAAAGAAAGGAGAAAGAAAGGAGAAAGAAAGAAAGAAAAGAAAGAAAGAAAGGAGAAAGAAAGAAAGAAAGAAAGGAGAAGGAAAAGAAAGAAAGGAGAAAGAAAGAAAGAAAAGAAAGAAAGAAAGAGAGAACGAAAAGAAAGAAAGAAAGGAGAAAGAAAGAAAAGAAAGAAAGAAAGAAAGAAAGAAAGAAAGAAAGAAAGAAAGACGGGCTGGAGAGATGGCTCAGCGGTTAAGGCACTTGCCTGTGGTGCCTAAGGCCCCTGGTTCAATTCCCCAGGACCCACATAAGCCAGACCCACAAGGTGGTGGCCCTGGTGCTCTCTCTCTCTCTCTCTCTCTCTCTCTCTCTCTCTCTCTCTCTCTCTGCTTGAAAATGAATAAATAAAATCTTTTTTTAAAAAAGAAAGACAGACGGCTAGGGATGTCTTGGTGAGTCAGGAGCTGTGGACACAGTAGCGTGTGTCTGCAATCCCAGCTCTCCTGGAGGGCGAGATGGAGGCCCAGAGGGAGGGAATCCTCAGGCTCTTGTGGGCCAACAAGATGGGAGGGGAGGACTGTCACTAGAGCCGTCCTCTGACCTACTGTGTGCTGAGGCATGTGCATGCTCTCTCTCTCTCTCTCTCTCTCTCTCTCTCTCTCTCTCTCTCTCACACACACACACACACACACACACACACACACACACACACACGCAAAGAGCTGCAGGGGATTCAAGCGGTCAAGTGCTTAGCATATGCAAATAGAAGGATCTGGTTTTTCTTCTATTTTTCCTTCTTTCCTTTTTTTCTTTTTGAGGCAGGGTCTCACTCTAGCCAAAGCTGACTTGGAATTCACTTTGTAGCCCAGGTTGGCCCCAAGCTCACAGTGATCCTCCTCCCTCCTCCTCCTGAGTGCTGGGGTTAAGGGTATGCACCACCACAGCCAGCCTAGGACCTGAGTTTGGATCCCCAGCGCCCACGTCGAAGCTGGGCATGGTGGCTTGTGCCTGTGGTCCCAGGGCTGGGGAGATGGAGACAGGAGGGTCCCTAGAGCTTGCTGACCAGTGTGGCTGAATACGTGAGCTCTGGATTCAGAGGGAGACCCTGCCTCAGAGAGCACTGGGCAGAGGGACTGAAGGAGGGACCTCAGTGCCCATCTCTGGCTTCCACCTGAACACACAAACCCACATACGTATGAACATGCACTCATACACATATGTACGCAAAGCACGCCTATGTACACAGGGAAAGGAAGGAAGGAAGGAACAAAGAAAGAAAGAAGAAAGAAAGAAAGAAAGAAAGAAAGAAAGAAAGAAAGAAAGAAAGAAAGAAAGAAAGAAAGAAAGGAAGAAAAAGGGAAAGAGTCGTGGTGGCGCACGCCTTTAATCCCAGCACTCCGGAGGCAGAGGCAGGAGGATCGCCATGAGTTCAAGGCCACCCTGAGACTACAGAGTGAATTCCAGGTCAGCCTGGGCTAGAGCGAGACCCTACCTCGAAAAACCAAAAAAAAGAAAGAAAGAAAGAAAAAAGGAAAGAGGCCGGTGAGGTGGTTTAGACCTTTAACCCCAGCACTTGGGAGGCTGAGGTAGGAGGACTGCTGTGAGTTTGGGGCCAGCATAGGCTAGAGAGAGACCCTACTTCAAAACAAGAAAGAAAGAAAGAAAGAGAGAGAGAGAGAGAGAGAGAGAGAGGCAAATGTAAAAAGAAGCTGGACAGGCGTGGGTGTCCAGCGAGAGAGGAGGTGGGAGCTCCTTGTTTGCTGGGGACAAGGCCACTGCCTGGGGCCCTGCGGGCCAGGCAGCGAGGCGGCCTCCCACAGGCAGGCTGTGGAAGAGTCGGTGGCTCTCGATCACAAAGATCTCCTAGCAGGTAAGAAATTGCTCTGGCGCTTGCATTTTTCATTCCTTTATTCCTTCTCAGTCGTTGGATGCAGAAGGTTATTAATCATCCTCTTCAGATCACAAGAGAATCACAATCGGCCCATGAAGACCCCGTTACCCAACCCCCACTCCCACCCTCCTCTCCCTCCCAGACACCCACTTCAACGAGCTCGATCTATAGCTCTGAAGACGCACCTTTATAATTTGTGACTGTGCGTATGTGTGTGCTTCCAATTTACATAAATGAGATTGTGCTATAAATCCAATTCCTTTTTTTAACTTCGTGTCACACTGCCTGGATCGTTCATATTAGCTGTGGACATCCAGTCCTGAGCGCCCACCATGCTTATCCACCCCCCAGAGATGGACACTTCGGTGGTCTCTGGCTCCTTAGCCCCATCAGGCCCACACCTGTCTCCTGTGTGGGAGATTTTTTTTCTAGAATATTCTGTGGCACACCAGCTGGCTCCCTCCCACCGCATCCCATCGGCTCGCTTGTGGACACAGTGGGCTGTTCCCACACTGACAGCTCCTCACCTCGTGGGTGCCTGGATCTCTGCTTCTCCAGCTGACTTGGAGGCCCGTCTACTGTCTGCAGGCAGAGCTGAGTGGAAGTTCCAGGACCGCTTCCCTCAGGAGCACCCCCCGACCAGGGCTGAGCAGGAGCCGGGAAATAAAGGTTGCCCATTGCTCAGGGGTCAATGTGGAGGTGCTTTTTGCAGGATTTCTGTTAGAGTCCAAGGTCCCTTAACCCTCTAGGGTTGGGAGCAGGCACATGGTGCAAACCTGAAGGTGCCCACTCTCAATGCTGGGCATGCGCCCTGTGTTTTTCTCTCTCTACCCCGGCCTGTACCTGTTGGGTGGCTTTACCTGGGGAGTTTGTTTCAATCCACCCCAGGTAGAGGGCAATGATTGTTGGTTGAAGGCGAAATGTCTCTCTCAGGCTCGTGTGTTTGAACACTGGGTCCCCGGCTGGTGACGCTGTTTGAGAAGATTGTGGAGCCTTTAGTTCGTGAAAGCCTTGATGGAGGAAGTGGGTCAATGGGCGGCCTTGAGGTTTGATAGCTTGGTCTGAGTTCCTGGTTGTCTTCTGCTTCCTGCTTATTGATGTGATCAGCCAGCTTCCTGCTCCTGCCACCGCGCCTTCCCAGCCACAAAAGTAAAGCTGTCGACTGAAAGTAAACCCTTCCTTTCCTCAGGTTGCTTCTGGTTGGGGCTTTGTGCACAGCAACTGTCCGGCCAACGCTGACGGAGTCTGCGTGAGGAGTTGCACGGACTGAGGCAGTTGCTTCGAGGACGTCGGCCCGTTGGAACAGGCTGTGCGCTCCAAGTCTCTGTGGTCTCGGCTGCTCTCTTCTCGCTCTGATCTTCATTCAATCTGCTCATGGCTCTAACTCGTTGTTTCTTTTTTTATATTTTATTTAATTTTCAAGCAGAGAGAGAGAGGAGAGAGAGAGAGAGAGAGAGAGAGCACCAGGGCCACCACCTTGTGGGTCTGGCTTATGTGGGTCCTGGGGAATTGAACCCGGGGCCTTAGGCACTGATTGCCTTAACCACTGAGCTATCTCTCCAGCCCAGTTTTATCTATTTATTTGCAGAGAGAGAGAGAGAGAGAGAGAGAGAGAGAGAGAGAGAGAGAGAGAGCACACCAGGGCCACCACCTTGTGGGTCCTGGGGAAATTGAACCCGGGGCCTTAGGCACTGGAGGCAAGTGCCTTAACCTCTGAGCCATCTCTCCAGCCTCGTTGTCTCTTTCTAGTTCACCGAGTCCACGAAACCAGGGAACAGATTATGATGATTCGTTTCCCGAGAGAAAATGAAAACGAAGTTTTCCCTTCAGTCACTCCCCCGTTATTAAGAGCAATTGAGAGATTGAAAACAGCTGAAGGACTTTTGGGGAGACTTAGATGACTTGCAGCAGGAGAATTACTTATTAAGGGAAAGCATTGAGAAGGAGATTCCTAGAACCGAGGGAGTTATGGGAAAAGACCGAAAAGAAACTGGGAGTAAAAGGAAACTCCCTGGGCTGGAGAGATGGCTCAGCGGGTAAGGCACTTGCCTCCAGTGCCTAAGGCCCCGGGTTCAATTCCCCAGGACCCACAAGATGGTGGCCCTGGTGTGCTCTCTCTCTCTCTCTCTCTCTCTCTCTCTGTATCTGCTTGAAAATAAATAAACTATAAAAATTAAAATAAAATATTTTTAAAAAAATGGCTTGGGGGCTGGAGAGATGGCTCAGAGGTTAAGGCACTTGCCTCCAGTGCCTAAGGCCCCGGGTTCAATTCCCCAGGACCCACATAAGCCAGACCCACAAGGTGGTGGCCCTGGTGCTCTCTCTCTCTCTCTCTCTCTCTCTCTCTCTCTGTATCTCTGCTTGAAAATGAATAAATAAAATATTTTAAAATATTTATTTATTTATTTGAGAGAGAGTGAGAGAGAAAGAGGCAGAGAGAGAGAGAGAGAGAGAGAGAGAGAGAGAGAGAGAGAGAGAGAGAGAGAGAGAACGGGCACGCCAGGGTCTCCAACCACCGCAAACAAACTCCAGACACATCACCACCTGGTGCATCTGGCTTCACGTGGGTCCTGGGGAATTGAACTCAGGTCTTTCTGCTTTTCAGGCAAGTGCCTTGACCAAGGACCCATCTCTCCAGCCCAAATAAAATATTTTAAAAATAGATGTCTCACTTAGTGCTGAACACTCCAACGTCACTTCTTTTTTAAGAAAGGAAACTCCCTGAGCCCACTGATGCTCCATTGCCTTATACAGGGACCTATGAAAAAGGTGACAGATGGGTGAGCATTAAGGAAAAGAGAATATCATGGTAGTCACTGCCATTCACGCAGAGGCTGTCTAGAGCCAGGCCTCGCTGGCGTCTCCTGTCCGAGACGCAGAAGGCATCATAAGACAACTACAACCTGTTAAAGATAAATGGCATAAAAATTATCAGTCAGGATTTTCAAGACCTACTGGGGCAAATTTCTGGAGCTGGCTTAAGGATGACTATACTAATCAAATCTTTCAAAGAAACTTGAAAAACAAATCCTTAATGGCTGAAAACTACGGAATGTTTAAATTGTAAAACAAGCACCAACTCAGGCTGGGCCTGACTAACCACAGTTTTGCGTCAAAACCATTTATGTGACAATCGTCTGTGCTCGTCTGTTGTCTATTCTCATGAACCTTGCTGACATTCTGGGTTTAATCACTCAAAGAAACTCTAACTACACGTATAAACAAAAAATACTGTGTTACGATAATCAACTGCATGTAACTCTGACAAATGCTCAATAAAATTGCACTCAATTTTCCTTGAATCTCTGTCTGTCTGTCACTTAGCCGACTCCCTGCCCACTTCTCCAAGGCCTGTTCCTGCGGGCCCAGCACTCAGGCCGAGCTGGTCCGTGGCAGGCGATGAGAGAGCAACTGATAGAATGACAGACCAAAAAATGGTTCCAGGGCTGGAGAGATGGCTCAGCGGTGAAGGCGCTTGCCTCCAGTGCCTAAGGCTCCAGGTTCAATTCCCCAGGACCCACATAGGTCAGACCCACAAGGTGGTGGCCCTGGTGCTCTCTCTCTCCCTCTCTCTCTCTCTCTCTCTCTCTCTCTCTCTCTCTCTCTCTCTCTCTCTCATAAATAAAGTATTTAAAAATATTTTTATTTATTTGCAAATGGACACCAGATGCTTGTACTCCCTTTTGCATCTGGCTTTATCTGGGGGGGTGATGAATTCAACCCGGTGGGCAGGCCTCCCAAGCAAGTGCCTTTAACCACTGGGCCACCTTCCCAGCTCCCAGGAGAGGTTTGTTTGTTTGTTTTGTCTTTCGAGGTCGGGTCTCGCTCTAGCCCAGGCTGACCTGGAATTCACTATGCAGTCTCAGGCTGGCCTTGAACTCACGGCCATCCTCCTGCCTCTGCCTGCTGAGTGCTGGGATTCATGAAAGGTGGGCCCTGGATGTTTTGCCAGGCCTTCGGCTGACTGATGCGCAGTGAGGCTGGAGAGGTGCTTCGACGTCAGTCCTGGTGTCAGAATTCCCCTGGGAGCTGGACGGGACCCTGCTGACATCTTGGGAGCCACTCTGAGGCGGGAATTGGAAAGCGAAGGTCCAGTGGGCGGGGAAGGCCGGGTGGGCGGAAGCAGAGGCTGCTGGACCCCGGACGGAGCCCACCTGCAGTTCTCCCCTGAAAAATGCTCCCGAGGGGGAGGAGAGGAAGTTGCCCTGACTCACCCCATCTTCTAGTACAAAAGTACAAAGTCAGGAGGTAGATGGGTTCTTTCTTTCTTTTAAAATTGGGCACGGAGGAGGCCTTTCTTGGAATCCCAGGGGACACATGTAGGAGTTTCGGGGGTGCCAGGAGAAAGATGACGGGTTTGGATGACTTGTCTGGCTCACGCCCCGCAAGAAGTCAAGATGACAGGGACTCTGCTTTCGTGAAACGCTCTAAGCGTCTCATAGCCATGATTGCGGTGACGCCACACCTGAGCCCAGAGAAGGGCCGGTCCCCCAGCTGCACACACACACACACACAATCTCTCTCTCCTCCCTCCCTCTTTCTTTCTCTTCTCTCTCTCCATCCCTCTCTCTCACCTTTCTCTCTCCTTTTCTCTCTCTTTCTCTCTCCCTCTCCTCTCTCTCTCTCTCTCTCTCTCTCTCTCTCTCTTCATTGGGAAATCCACGTGGTTCCTCTCCCCTCCTCTTTCTCTCCCTCCACCCTCCTCCCTTCCTCTTCTTGAGACAGGGTCTATTGCGGTCAGCTTTCTAGTTGCTGCGCAGGAGGAACCCAAGCACAGGTGGCTTGTGGAGGAAGGGGTTGATTTGGCTTAGGACTCGAGGGGAGACTCCATCCTGGCAGGGAAGACGATGGCATGAGCAGAGGTGTCATGGTTTGATCCAGGTGTCCCCCACAAACAATTGAATGTGTTCCGATAGATTGATCCTCAGCTGATGGCAGTTTGGGTTTTACAACCTCACTGGAGCTGTGTTGTTGGGGGGCGGGCTTTTGGGGGTTATAAGCCAGCTTCCCCTTGCCAGTGTTTGGCACACCTTCCTGCCGCTGTTTGCAGGGCTGTGGCAGAGGTGATGTCCTGCCCTCTGCTCATGCCATTGTCTTCCCTGCCAGGATGGAGTCTCCCCTCGAGTCCGTAGGCCAAATAAACCCATTCCTCCACAAGCCGCTTTTGCTTGGGTTCTCTCTGCGCAGCAACTAGAAAGCTGACCGCAACAGGATGGATCATTCAGAACACATTCATTTGTTTGTGGGGGACACCGGGAACCAACCACGACAGGGTCTCATGTCATTCAGGCCTCAAACTCACGGTGTCGGCAAGATGCCCTTGAATTTCTGACCCTCCTGGCTCAGCCTCCTGAGTTTGGCGTCCCGGCCAGCTAGTTGGTACAGGGTTTGGGATCGAACCTGGGACTTCATGCCTGCGGGGCAAGAACTCTGCCTACGTCCCAAGCTATTCCTCCTCTTATTCTTCGAATTATCTAGTAGCTTTTTCTTTTCTTCTCTGCAACGTGATATTGTTTAATGATGACCATAGCATTAAAAATACTCGTGTACTAATCTAACGAAAGTCATTAGCGAGGGCTGGGGAAATTATCTGGCAGTTAAAGGTACTTGCTTGCAAAGCCTGCTAGCTTGGGTTCGGTTCCCCAGGACCCACGTCAAGCCAGACACAAAAAAAGTGGCACAAGAATCTGGTATTTGGGCTGGAGAGATGGCTCAGCGGTTAAGGCACTTGCCTCCAGTGCCTAAGGCCCTGGGTTCAATCCCCCAGGACCCACATAAGCCAGACCCACAAGGTGGTGGCCCTGGTGCTCTCTCTCTCTCTCTTTCTCTCTATATCTCTCTGCTTGAAAATGAATAAATAAATTATAAAAAATAGAATCTGGTGTTTGTTTGCAGCAGCAAGAGACCCTGGTGCACATATACACATACATGTGCAAATAAATACATTTTTATATCATTAATTGGTTCATATTTTTTGTTTTTGTTTTCAAGGTAGGGTCTCACTCTAGCCCAGGCTGACCTGGAACTCACTTGTAGTCCCAGGCTGGCCTTGAACGCACAGCAATCCTCCTACCTCTTGGAATATATATATATATTTATATATTTTTTTGGTTTTTTGAGGTAGGGTCTCTCTCTAGTCCAGGATAGCCTGGAATTCACTCTGTAGTCTCAGGGCGGCCTTGAACTCACGGCGATCCTCCTACCTCTGCCTCCCGAGTGCTGGGATTAAAGGCGGGAGCTACCACGCCCGGCTTGGAATATATGTTTTTAAAACAGGGTCTGGGGCGAGGGAGGTGGCTCAGTGGATAAAGCACTTATGCTGTGAAGCATAAGTACTGGGTTTGGATTCCCTGGAACCCACTTGGAGCCGCATGCAGTGCCTGCGGTGAGAAGGAAGGCAGAGAAGGAAGGCAGCCTTGGGGGAGGCGGCGGGGTGAGCGGCCAGAGAGCCCTGCTTCAAAGCCTCAAAGCCGGGGACGTGAGGACTGACACCGGCTGGAGCCCGTGCTCACACGCATCACACGCCATAGAGAGGGTTCAGGCTTGTCTCACACTCACGATCCTCCTGCCTCAGGCTCCTGGGTCCTGTACCACCATGTCAGACTGGGAGCGCCTGCCTCCCTCGGATGTTTCAATCCGTAGTTGGATGAATTCACCCATGGGTGGAGGGCCTCAAGGTAGTCCTCCTGGCCACCAGAAGCCTGGCCGGTAGAGGGTGCTACAGGGACGGTGGAGGCAGAGAACGATATTTTATTTATTCATTTTCAAGCAAAGATACAGAGAGAGAGAGAGAGAGAGAG
>PVHP010046546.1:0-13252 GCA_004024765.1 Zapus hudsonius | reverse complement strand
TCAAGAGCCTTGACAGAATTCTGTCTTGTTTTTGGAACCTCATGGATCACTTTGGTCAACAGCTCAGTGAGGGAAGGGACCGGTGACTGGAACCCGGGGCTTTCAGACTGCTTAATTATTCACCGATTTAAACATTCTCCCCTGCTACTCATGACCCCTCTTGCCAGTTGACACCCACTATTTACTCTTTAGGTTGCAGAATGCTTGTGATTTTTAATTTTTAATTAATTAATTAATTTTTAATTTTAATTAATTTAATTTAAATTGGTTTTAATTCTTCACATTGCCATATGAATCATGTGACCATTGGTTTAAAATTAACTGCTATAAAAGTGAAGGGAATATCTATTTATTTGTAAGCAGAGAGAGGCAGAGGATAGAGAAAGAGAAAGAGAGAAAGAGAGAATGATGGAGAGAGAGAGAGAGAGAGAGAGAGAGAGAGAGAGAGAGAGAGAGAGAGAGAGAGAGAGAGAGAGAATGGACTGCCGGAACCTCTAGCTGCTGCAAACAAAATCCAGAGACCCTGAGAGGCCTGCTGCCAATGTACTGCAATCCTGTTTCAAAGTACCTTTTCCCTTAAATGAGTATGAACAGTCTTTCAGGAAAGATGTCTGTTATGGAAAGGATGTCTCATGAGCATAAACTTAACTGTTCAAGACAGCCTGGGAAAAGGTAGGATGTATAGGGAAATAAGTCTAAGAAAATCACTATCATCTGATCTGGGTGTTAGTAGAGATGATTTCCTCAAATCCTGAAGCACAATGCAGAGTAGACTGCTTGGCAGCTTAAGTAAAATGCTTAGGACAAATAAGAAGAAATACTATTTCCCATGGTGGACTGTAAGCCAAGAAAACTATAATGTATTTACAAATGCTTTGATATATTCATGGATAAAAGAGCCATGTTGAAAGGACTCTAGCATGCTTGGGGAAATATTTATTAAGATTGTATTAAGGGTTGAATTCCACCCCAAATGAATTGCGGAAGATGCTATTAAACTGAATAAACCATTGATCCAATCCAGAAAAGTTGTTTTCTTTTTGTTTTGGCTAGAGGGTTTTGTTTTAATATTTTGATACTAGTTCCTGAGAAAGCTGTATGTTTCTTATTTAACCTTCTGCTAAATTTTATTATAGTGAAGGGAAGGGAGACGTTTTGGCCATGACAAGAGTCTTAAATAGCACTGCATTCCGTACCTAAGGTACTCATCATCAAGAAAGTTGTCAATGAGCCATAAAGTAGCTGTGAATTCAGACATCCCACCCAGTTCTGACATAAGCTTTTCAGCCTCCCTTGAGTTCCCTCAGCCTCAGTCCACTGGCATAGGGGGAGGGATAATATACCTTCTCTGTAGGGTTTCCTAGGTACCTGGTGTGTTGTTTGACTTTGTGTCAATTCTTCCTTCCTTTTGAGGAATACTCTCTATTTAATTGTGGCTCAGATAGTCCATGTAAGGCCGACTTCATATTCCATTTCAATGGGTCAGAAGGTGACCCCACCTTGGTAACTAACCTGTTACATTGTTGAAATGTTGGTAGGTATATGGCCAGAAAAGGCTGATCAAAATCATTCCTTGGACTTTTGAAATGGTTGTTGGGGAAACACTGTAAGTCTGTGTATTAGTTCAGTTGTGTGTATTTGACATAACAAAATATTATACACTGGTGTGATGGTTAGGTATTGTCAACTTGACCTTTTTAGTAATCTGAGGATGTTTATGGGAAGGCAGCCTCTCAGTAGGGGACAGGATGTAAGGAAGCCCAGGAGAGCTAGAAATTAGCATCCCTTTCTGTGTGGGCAGTGCAGGAAGGAAATTCCAGAGACTCCAGAAGCCATTAAGTCTGGGATAGGGTTGCAAGACCTCTGCCCTAAGGCTATATAGAGGGGAAGGCGATCCCCCTGCCCTGTTTTGCTTGTGTGTGTGGTATTGATGATGGGTTTCTCTCTCTGGACTGAGGAAAGGGGTAGCCTCTTCCACAATTATGGAACTTCCTCTGGATCTGTAGCTTCAATAAATCCTTTCCTCCCATAAACTGTGCCTGGTTTGTAGATTCATCCCAGTGGCAAGTGGCTGACTGTGACAGTTTTGGTACTGAGAGTAGGGTGATTTTGCTGAGATGAATATGACCATGTGGATTTTGGTCTTCTGGAACTTGTATGTTGGAGAAATGGACATGGACTTGGTACGTGCAACTGAAGATGCCTTCCAGAGTGGTAAGCCAAGTTTTATGGACTGTTCTGGGAAGAATTTGGTACCAGGAGTGGTTCTAGAGAAACAGAATTGTAAGAATGGGTTTCTTTAGTGGACTTGGTGCTATCTGGCGTCCAGTCTCCAGTGGTTTTAAAGGCTCTACTGGTGATAAGGAGAGCACTGTTGCTGGGAATACGGAGAGCACTGGTAATCCATGGTGTGAGGTATTTAAAGAGCTTCATGAGATAGATGTATTTGGTGATTCAGAGTCACCTCTTATGAGGAACAAGGAATTTAGTGACGTGGCATGTAAAACTTTTGAATATCTATGGAAAAGTAAGGTGCATAATGATGCTGGTTGGTTGCTTCTGGTATCACTGGATAAACTATTAAGGGACAAGCAGAAGCTCAGAAAGGAAATTTCCCAGTTTAAGACCCACTCACATGATATGAAGGTTTCTAATAGTGCCCTGGAGGAGAGTTTTCTCTCTTGTGTAGCAGGGCTCAAATTTCAGAAAACCAAGCTCAAGCTCTCATTGTGAGATTGGCAAACTCGCCACACAAAGTCAAGTTCCAGCCTCACAGGCTATCAGAAGTCAAAGTGAGGGTACTGATTGGAAAGGAATGGGATCCTATAACTTGGGATGGGGATGTGTGGGAAGACCCTGAAGAATCTGGGGACATTGAACTCTCAGATTCTGAAGAAGTTATTTTGCCTGAGGAAGTAGTCTCCCCTGCTCACCTCCTTACCTGCCTCCCTGCCTGCCTGGCTGCTGGTGGGTGTTGTGCATCTCTTCGCTGGCATTGAAACAGAGCTTCCTCAGCCTTCCAGCCTGGATTGAAGATTAGTGGCTCCCCAGGAAGCCTTTAGGTTTTCAGCACTGGATTAGGACTGCTGAGGCATCTAGCCAAGTCGACTGAGCAGTGACCAGTTCCTTGACTCTTGGGCTTGCAGACTGCTCTTGTGGGACTGACATGAGCTAATCTAATAAACCCCCTTTTTGTTTACTACCGTTCATCCTGCTGATTCTGTTCCTCTAGAGAACCCTGACTAATACAACGGGGTCAATTAAACAATGGACATTGAGGGCTTTCTTTGTAGCTTGTAGATGGCTATCCTCTCACTGTATCCTTACATAGTAAGAGAGGAAGAGGGAGGGAGAAAGAGAGAGAGAAAGAGAGAGAGAGAAAGAGAGAGCGCTCTCTAGTGCCTCCTTCTATAAGAATCCCCCAAAGTACCCCACCTATATTATTGTCTCATTAAATTAAGGCCTGTTGCATTAACTTTTCCTGGGAAGACATAAATAAATGTCTATTTACCAGATAGGGCATTGGCAACAGACCAAGGAAAAGTCTTCATTCAAGTCTATAGATCAGTGAACCTGTGAGTTTCCTGGGTTCTTTACAGGAGTATGGCTAATGGGTTCAAAGGCCATTGCATCACTGAAAAGCCCACTGCATCATGGGTGATGACTCACAAAAGCTGTGTTCCTGGAGCTCACTGTACAATTTGAACTCAGCTCAGCTGGCCAGTCTCTTCTCTGCTAGTCAGTCTGCTCTCTGATAGTCCTTACTGCTTACGTATCTTTGGGAAAGGGGCCCTGTGAATCTCACAAGTTACAGAAGCATCCTGAGACTTCAGGGTTGTATCCTTTCTTGCCCTGGTGGTTTCATTTATTTCTGGAGATTTTAGAAGCCCTCCTTCCAGAATGGAATGTTTCAATTTGGAGGAAACTGCTACACAACAGCATCCCACCCTTATGACTTACTTTAAAATTATACTCTTAAGCTTTTGTAGTAGTTAAGATTGAGTTTGTGAATTTTTTTTTGGGGGGGACAATTCAGTCCACAGCAGTTATTTGATAGTATATAAGCACCGATATAATGCCACCCACTAAAGATAACATAAAGATTATCCTGTGAGAGGGCTGAAGAAATGGCTTAGTGGTTAAGGTGTTTGCCTGAAATGCAGAAGGACCAGAATTCAATTCCCCAGTGCCTATATAAAGCCAGATGCACAAGAGGGCACATATGTCTGGCGTGCCCATTCTCTCTCTCTCTCTTTGCCTCTTTCTCTATCTCAAATAAATAAATAAAATATTAAAAAAAGATTATCCTGTGAGAATTGAGTCATTTAGAGTGGAGAGAAAAAGCCTGTATGGCATTGATTGGCCTTGGGATCTAGTCATATCTTTAACCAACTGTACCCCACGATTTCCACATACACAAGCTATTCTTTTATTTAAAATTTTTTGAGCTAGATTTTCCCTATTTGCAACCAAAATATTCTTGAGCAATGGTGGGCTTTTAGGAAGATAAAATGAGATTATACATATAACATTCTTGACAGCACACCTGGAGGAGAGCCAGTCCTCAATAAATAATAGCTTCTATTATGATCCACGTTTGCTTCAGTGGCAGACTCAAATGGTTTTAGATTTTCTGAGATATGTAATGGAAACACACAAAAACTCATCATAGGAAAGCCATTGTGAGGGTAACTTAGAAAATTTTAGTTTCTGGTAATTCAGTTTTGAAGGGCACACAGCTGTTGGACAGATCGCTGTCAGCAGAAAAGTGCAACACACACAGCAGTACATGATTCGTAACTTCTAGATGATGAGATTTGTCTTTCCAATGAGGTGAAGGAAAGGCCAGTGGAGATCTTTTTAAAATTGACATTTGAAGTTGCAGGAGGTTATTTCTTTAAGTCTTCCAATCAATTCAACAAAGATGAGTGCAAGGGAAAGGACAGTAAAAAGAGAAAATTCATAATGCTGCATGAACATACTTAGCTATTTCACTAAACAGAAATGTCCAGATGTTGTGGTTTTTCAAACTTGCTGAGGTTTTACACTGATGGGAAAAAAGTACCCCACCCATGTTATTGTCTTATTATTGTTAATGGATTTACTTTTTAATGACAGCAAACAAAAATTCATACTCTTGCATATAAGGGTACTTTTTTGTGTATGTAGTATGTGTGGTGTGATGCATGTGTGTGTGTGTGTGTGTGTGTGTGTGTGTTTGTGCATGCCTTGTGCAGGTATGAGGGTATAACTTTGTGCTCTGCTCTATTGTTCATCTGCTTATTTCCTAGAGATGTGGGTCTCTCTCAAAACCTAGAGCTGATATTTTTGGTCAGTGATCCCCAGAAAATTCTCTAGTCTCTGTCCCTGGAGAACTGGGATTATTGACATGTGTGGCCAGTATTGGTGGATGTTAGGGACAGGTAAGTGTCAGAGGTGCAGGCAGGAAGGGGCAGCCTCTGGGCTAGGCTCCTTTAGGCATCTTTGAGACAATACAACTTGGAGGCATTGACTGATGCACCATTAGAATTAAGTAGGTGTCAGGGAACTTCCATGCAAACCCCCTTTCTGGTCAACACAGATCTACCATCTCCATCCACTCTTTGCAGTGGTCAGTGGGAAGTGATTTACTAGGTCTATCGTTTGGATGTTGGATGCCCACCCCAAAGGTTCATGTGTTAGAGGCTGGGTCCTCAAGATGATGGTGTTAAGATGCTGCAGAAACTTAAGAGGTGAGTATAAAGAAGAGTCCTCAGGCCATGAAAGGTGCAGTTTTCAGAAGGGATATTCTCCTGTGGGGAGGAAAAGAGAGAGAGATGAGAGAGGGAGAGAAAGAGAAAGAGAGAGAGAAAGAGTGAGAAAGAGGAAGAGACAGGGAGAGAAAGAGAGAAAGAGAAAGAGAGAGAAAGAGACACACAGAGAGAGAGACAGAGAGAAAGAGAGACAGACACACACACACAAAGAAAGAGACAGACAGAGACAGAGAGAGATCACAAAAGCCAGTCTCTCCTCTAAATCTCTAAATCTCTTTTTGCTCTTCACACACATGCTCCCGACACAGTGGAGCATGGCTCAGAAAGCAGAGTTGATGCACTTGAACCTCCAAAACTATGAGCTAAAGAAACCCCTTTTCTTTATAAGTTATCTGCTTTAAGTCTTTTATTGTAGTAATGAAAAACTAATGCAATCATATAAACCCAAGTTGGGCTTTAAATACATGTACGTCTTGGCGAAGCAGAGAGGAAAGAGGCCACTAGGTATGGTAAGAATGGTGAGGTGACTGTGGAGGAAGGTGAAAGTGATTCATAAAGCCAGAGAGTGATGCATGTGCCTGGGATGTGAGTTGGTGAAGGTGCAGGCCATTGACCTGGGGTGGATGGTTTGTGCAGTTGGGGGTTAGAATATGGAAGACCTAGAATGGCTGAAACATGGAGATGCTAAAGGTGTTTGAGGGGAGTTTCAGGAAATCATAAGAAAAAGTAACAGAGAATCATGGTGATCCTGGTGTATCTAATGAGCAGTGGCTTTCATACCATCTTGGCCGTAACTTTCAGTGAGATTTAATATGCACACAGTATGAAACTTAAATTTAATAAAATGAGACTTACCCTTACTACGTATGCTACATTCTGTTTTCTGTTCTACTACATGCCACCTCTTTCTAGTTGACTTTACCACTTTATGTGTATTTTCACCCATTAAATTGGATTTTCTACCTAAGGAATGTCCTGAGACTTTTTCTTTTTTAATAAAACATGAATTAAAGTGGTGAGGAGTATATAGAAGTGGGATGGTTTGTATTAGGTACCAGCTGTTTGGTTTACAAAGAAATTAATTAATTTGGTTCTTCATCAAACATTCATTGCATCTCCTACATACTAATGACCAAGGTACAAAGACACCCCGGCCCTACAGTTTGTCTTTGAGAGCTCATGGTTAGTAGGGGAGACAGTTAGTCACTGTTAAAATCTTTAGTAGAGATCTGAGGAAAGTAGCACAGGATGATCTAAATACCTGGGGAAAGTGGGGAAAGTCTTCAGAGAAAAGAGCATGTGAAGTGGTTTGAAGTGGTTCTCGGAGAATGAGTTTGTCAAGTGGAAGAGATTGGTGTAGGCATCCTTAACACAGGGCCCATAACGACAAGGCTAGAGTGCTTTAGAAGCATGATGGTCTGGGTAAGGTGGATTGATTTAGTCAATGAAAGTAGAGCACGCCATTGGATTTTGGAGAAATAACGGATTGCTTTTAATATCTAGGAGATCTTTGAGGGATAAAACGTTTTATGTGGTAGGCAGACGTGTGGGCACGAGGAAATGGCAGAAGTGAGATGGATTAATTTGGGAATAACTATAGAATGCTTGAGAAGAAATTCAAAAAGAAAAATATGTAACTCTTCAGTTCTTAGCTTATAAATAATAAAGATAGAATCTTAATGTGTGGGTGGAATGATTATTAATTATTAATGATTATTAATGTAATGCTAATATGCTGATTTTATTATTTCTAAGATGGCTTTGTCTGGGCATTTAGTTGTGAAGAGAGAATGAAAATATTGTTGCCACATTTAATGATTTGTTATTACAGTCCCAACCTGAGGCTAGAATTTAGGTTAACAGTCATGGAATTAATACCATGTAAATGATTAACTGAGTGAGTCTTTTCTCTATTGGAGCAGTTTCCAAGATGGAATAAACATAGCTTGTCTACCTTTTCATCCTTTCTGGAAATGACTCCATTTCCCTCAACCCTCATCTCTCTCTCTCTCTCTCTCTCTCTCTCTCTCTCTCTCTCTCTCTCTCTCTCTCTCTCTCTCTCTCTCCTGTAATATCCTAGGGATTCTCACATAAAACCAGGGGAGCAATCTGAACCCAGCTGGGCATATTGAGTTCATTGTCACCCATTGTGGTTGTACTTGTAACCTTAAACTTGGAGCTTGAACTAGCTGTGGTTTTTTTTTTTGCCATATTGGTTGGAAACTCAGAAGAAACCAGTCTACACTATGGAATGTAGCGAAGGAGCAACTCAGTGGAAGGAAGGAGAGGGCACGGGAACTTTGGTTAAAGTGAAAACATACTGCAGTGACATAGTGAAGAATGCAGAGCCACCATGGAAAGAAGTAGAGGCTGTGGGCCTCAGCTGCAGCACTGCTCCTGGATCCATTACCTTCTAAGGTCCTTTGGTTGCATCCCTGTCTAGGGTTTGTAAGGCTAATTTTCACCTCCTCTGAATGGTGCTCATACTTAGAATCACTGCAGGAGCTCTGTTGGATGAGTCAAATACTAATTGTTAATAAAATCATTCAACCTGGATTGGAAGCTATCATGGTTTAGTTTTGGTCATTATGAGCCATAGTAGTTAAGCACGGAGCTCCTTGTTGACAAATGAGCGTGGTTTCCTTTACCTGCAGCGTGAGCATGGCTGAGTCACAGACTGTAGCAGGCACAGGCTTTCTCTTCCTGCCTGGAGCTTGGTCCAGATTTGCCTCAGGGCAAGTGCACAGGCTTTCTTTAAAGCCAATTAATTTTGATTGGATGAGGCATGTTTTTGTACTTTCAATGCTACACAAAACAGTATCCCCCCCAAGGTATGTCCTGTGATTTGCTTAGGTCACCAAGGAAACAGAGGAGCGCTTCTCTGCTTAGCCTGTGTTTGGGCAAACCACTTTGGACTAGCTCTCAGTGAGTTCCCAATGCTAACGTGCACTCATGCATTGTGGCTCTATTATTATTGTTGTTATTGTTATTATTTTGTTTTTTCAAGGCAGGGTCTCACTCAAGCCCAGGTTGACCTGAAACTCACTCTGTAGCCCAGGCTGGCCTGGAACTTACAGTGGTTCTCCTGATTGTTTGTCGTAGTTTGAGTGGATGTCCCCCCATTAGATTCAGGAGTTTTACTGAAAGCTTTTCTCCAGCTGCCTGGCTGGAGGGTGTCTCCTTGGGAGGATCCTAGAGGTGTTACTGGGATGAGTCTGAAATTCTAGCCTAAGCTATACAGAGAGCAGTCTGAGCTTTGTCTTGAGTCCCTGCTGTTTGTGGCCTGAGTGTGCTTACTTTTGGAGGTGCTGGTGGTGTGTTTTTTTTCTCTGTGCTTGAATTAGTAAAGCTTCAAATAAATCCCATTTCTCCTATAAACTGTGCCTGGTTTGGAGGTTCATCCTAGCAACTGAAGCTGACTATGACATTGTTTTTAATATTTATTTGAGGGATTTGAGGGAGAGGAAGGGAAGGAGAGAGGGAGAGAGAGAAAGGGAGAGAAAAAGAGAGAGAGGGAGGGAGAGAAAGAGAGGGAGAAAAAGAAAGAGGGAGAGAGAGAGAGAGAGAGAGAGAGAGAGAGAGTATACCAGGGACTCTTGCCACTGCAAACTACAGATGCATGCACCATTTGTGCATCTGGCTTTAGGTGGGAACTGGGGAATTGAACCCAGTCCATCGGACTTCATAAACAAGTGTCTTTAACCACTGAGCAATCTCTCCAGCTCCAGCATTGTGGATATTTTAGAGGAAGATTGTTATGGAAGTATTTCATGTACTTAATTGACCAAAGAGTAAAGTCTATTACTGGAATAGTGTCTTTCCAGGACACAGGAGGGATGGGATAGCTGAGCAGCTGTGGGTAATGGACATCACTCCTATGTGTGGGACCAACAGCGACAAGAGTAAGAAAAGAACCTGACAGCTCATGATTCTCTAGCACTCTGGCCATTTCTACTACTAGTATTTATGACACAATCCCCTGAAGGAGAGATTGTCGTGGTTCATGCTCCAATCAGGGCATCTGCAGACAAGAGTCCCTGGAGAAAATTCAGGTGGGTGGTGAACCTGGATGGGACAGAAAGTTGCATCTTTATTTTCATTAACCTTTGGCTGAAATGTAGTATTTCTGTAAGTGATCAATGTGGAAGCACACCCCAGAAGTTTGAGCAGAAACTGTGGCTTTGTTAGCAATGGAAATGATAGATGTACATTACATCCCAGGGGTCACAAGCTTCTGTAAATATCTTTATGCTGCTTGCTGCTTTGAATTTATGGAAACTACTAGGTGGAATTAAGGGCAGCCATTAATAAGCACACATATATTTACATGTTTGATAAGACTAGGCATGGAGCACAGTGCCTAGACGATAGTAGGACTTAATGTAATAATGTAATGTAATGTAATAATGTAATGTAGTAATCGATGTTGTTATCCCCATTATTGGCCAAATCATTATCTACGGTCAGAAAACATAGCTTTGGCTTATACCAAGTACAATGTTGCAATGTGATAAGTTTCTATAAGTTTTTTTATAGTTACAGAACCCAAGAAAGTAATAAATTAAGGCACTTTTCAAGCATGTTGGTAGAAACGTCAGGGAGGTGGGTTACAGTAAAGTGGGGAATCTCTTGATGACATTCTTAGCTTTTGGGTTGGTGGAAGTCCATTAGTACATCCAAAAGGTCACAGGTGATTGTCACAAGGATGTTAGGTCAGATACAGAGGTGGGCAATGATGACTGTTAAGGAGACTAAAGACAGATGGAGATAATTTGGTTCTGTCCCTGAGACATTCTCTTCTCCACAATCATGGAAGTTTTATTCAGTTAATCCGCTTTGTAAAACCTTTAGTACAGGTGTGACTTTTCTTTTCTGGGAACTTTAGTTAATGGCTATGTGTTGCATAGCAATTTTCTAAATACAAATCAAATTAGAATTGTCAGCCTTGTCATTTCTTTTGGTGTGATTATATGCTAGCAAATTTCAGGGCTTTATAAGTGCCATTAATTTATTTATAATATATGCCTTTACCTGCCAAGTATTTGCTTACCAGGGACTCTGATTTGGTTTGTCTAGTCAGGTAGTATATTGTGGCTGGAGGGATGATGATATTTGTGTTGTTTCATCTCTCCCAGTCCTATCTGTTTACAGAACTCAAGGAAATGTTATCATTTGTTTTTAGTGCATTGCTCTATGTTTCAGATAACCAGAGAAGCTGAAAACAACACAGGCTCTGTTTACAGTTTTTTTTTCTCTCTGTGTGTGCAAGGTCACTTTCAGAGTCTGAGGATTCTCTCTCTCAGGTTGTCTGGTGCTTTAAGCACTGTTTTTTTTAAAAAAAATCTTTTATTAATCATTCATTTGCAAGGAGAGAGAAAGAGACAGAGAGACAAGAGGGAGGGAGACTATGGATGTGCTAGGACCTCTTGCCACTGCAAACAAACTCCAGACACATGTGCTATATCTGGCTTTACATGGGTACTGGGGAATCAAATCTGAACCATCAGGTTTTGCAGGCAAGTGCCTTAAACCACTGAGCAATTTTACCAGGTACCATTTAAAAAAATACGGTGAATTCACATAAAAATATTTTTTGTTTGTTTGATTTAAAAAATTAATATCTTTATTATGAGTAAGTATATACATTGTATGAGCAACTCTTGTGAAGAACTCTGCTTTCTTACTCTCTGTCCCCTACCCACTGGGGTCCTCTTCTGTGCTTACTGGATCTGTCCATAGGTTAGGGGGTTATGAACAGCATCCAAGGTAGCCAGTTTTTCTTTTATTCTTCCCTCTTTGTGCATTGTTCCTGAGGGGGACAATGTCTCTGTATATTCTCCCCCACCATGGCTCTTACATTCTTTCCACTTTTTTGAGGTAGAGTCTCACTCGAGCCTAGGCTGACCTGGATCTGTAGTTCCAGGTTGGCCTCAACTCACAGCAATCCTCCTACCTCTACTTCCTGAGTCCTGGGATTAAAGGCATGCACCACCACTCTGAGCTTCTAAGCATTTTTAATAATCATATATGTGTGTGTATGTGTGTGCCCGTGCGTGTGTGTAATTTTCCCTGTGTTGCTTCAACAAGAAAGTGGAGAAGCTAGCTTACATTCTTGTAGGTTTGACCTGTAGCCATAAAAAGTATGTTTCATTGTTCCAGTCCTGACCTCTACCGCTCCATGCTTGAAATGTCGCTGAACTTGACCCTATTTGGAAACAGTCTTTGCATATGTAATCAAGTTATAATTTTAAAATAAGATCACCTTGGATTTGTGCTGAACTCCCAGAAACACTTGGGACAGGGAGGAAGGAGGAGAGGGCTAGCTGTAGGTAGGAAGTGGAGCTAGTGAAAAAGGTTTTATTTTTGTTATCTGTTCCTCTTATGGTGACCTTCATTTTGTTTCCAGGCTGAAGCAACCTGGGAAACAGTTTATATTAGGGTTATAAACCTGTCACATTTATTGAAAGCCTGTCATTGCTGAAGCTCATTGAAAAAGTATAAAGCCAGTGAAAAGAACTTATAAAACTTGTTGAAATTTAGTGAAATTGATCAATAAACATAATTTACTTTACATAGCTGTGAAAAATAAATTTGATTTACAAAATAAATCTCCAGGGTTGAAACCCACTAAGGGCATCATAACTTTTCTTCAACACCCATCATAAACTTGCAATCAAATGCGCAAGAGCTGCATCTAAGAGTGAAGCCAGGGCTTTGGGTCTGGCCTGACTTCTCTTCTTGCTGGAAAACTCAGTCATCAGGGTGCACAATGCCTCTGCTCCAGCTAGACTCAGTTCATGCCTTTCCTACTCCTCTGAATCTAGGCAGTGCACCAAAGAGCTTGAAGGAAGTCTGCGGCTTTGTGGCCCTTCCTCTCTCCTTCCCCGTCTCTATCTCCCACATCTATTTCAATTAGGAGGTTAGTGGAAGCTTCCCCTTGGAGTCCAGATTCTTGGTCTCTATAGGAGTTTAGCTTGGATCCAATTCCAGCTAAAGGTTCCTTGCCTCTTAGCCCTTGACTACCCACCTAGGCTTAGTGCCACTATTGCTCAGGTGGGTACTTCTTGTCATAATGGTCACAGTCATACAGCAGTGCCCCCTGATTTCTCCCAACATTGTTGGCCAATTTCCCCTGTCAACTCATGTTGTGCATTCCAGCACTATACTGACTAACCATCTGGGAACTATCTTCCTTCCAGATTCTAGCCAGGTCTCTTGAAGTTGTGTGACTGCAGTCTATGATTTTTCTCCCATAGGGTATTATCTTTTACCTTGGGCTGGCAATCAAGTGCTTTGACAGAAGTCTCTCTTGTTTTGGGGAGCTTGTAGGTCTCTCTGATTAATGTGTGTAGTAACTGATTTGTGGTACTGGGAGTTACAAGCCTGCTCTGGTTCTTTTTACTGACATATTTCTCCATTCTTCACACTGAGAGCTCTTTGAGCTGGGGCAACTTAATGTTTTATCTGTGCAATATAGTTTCAAGCAGATTTATACCTGA
>PVHP010046545.1:0-13280 GCA_004024765.1 Zapus hudsonius | reverse complement strand
GGCATCTTTCAGGGAGCCTTCCCTGGGCCCTGACCCATGGTGTTCTGAGGCAATTCAGGCCACAGGGAAATCCTTGGGTGGAGGCTACGGGCCTGGCTCACTGCCAAGCTCACAGCTAACAGTCAGCTTCAGGCAGTGAATGAATCTGCAAGAGATTCTAGTTCCTAGGCTTTGTGTTTTCTGGTTGGGGCCTAATACCAAGAAGTGAGCTATCCCTGCTCTGTGTCATGTATAAATTTGTGGCTCACAGAAAAAAAAAGTCTATTGTTTATTTTGTGTTTTGAGATAATTTTAATGTAATACTAACCAATAGAAGTTTGTAATGTTTTTCATTACTGTCTCCAGACAGCAGTGGCTCTCCTGCAAAATTCAAAATTCTTTAAAGTTTAGGTTTAAAGTTTAGGTTCTTAGATGACCCAATATGTTCTGGCTACTTCTTATCCTGGTTACGAATTTATCATTTTTTCTAACTATTCCAGATTCATATTGTCTGGTTATATCAGTATATTTGCAGACACTATTTCCAATACCTTGGTGATTCTCATGTCCTTGAGTGCCCACTTCTGATCATCTTTAACATCTATCAAGGTCAAGTCCCGATTTTCTCAGCCCGTCCCTGGTATTGTCATTATCCACAACTGGAACCACTGTTCACCCGCTATTTCAAATTTTCTATCTGTGACCACTTAGGTCATCCTAGCTTACTTCCTCTCTCTCCATTGCATGGATCCCTTTGGCCATTCAGCAAACTGAAACCACTCACTTCTTAATCACTGTGCCTCACACCCCACCTTACTCAAGCCTCCTTCACTTCCTTACCTAGATTATAGTTCCAGATCCTTTACAATAATCAATTTCACATCCCTTTCCACTCTATCTATTCCTGGAAAGACGTTCCATCTCATTAATTTCAGCTCTTTATACCTTCTTCCAAGAGCAGAACAGGTAGAAGTGTAGCCTCTCCTTAGGTTCCTCAAGAGTATACTTGGGCAAACTTTAGTGCCCAAAATTCCTCCTTTCCCTAATCCTTTCATCACTCACTCTCCTGAAGTCTCCTTCCATCTTGAAAAGCTCCTTCTTCACATTTTGAGGACTGCCTTTGTTTTTGTTTCTCTATATGAAGACATACATATTAGGAGAAAGTTTTCAGACTCCCATGCTAATATATCTGATTGTATGCATGTCTTGCATTCTATTGTACACACTTTCCTCTGCTCTTACAGCTGCTTCTTCATTCATGCAGTGATTTCCATTTCCTCTAGGTCAGGCATACACTTGAACCATCTCTCACTCACACACCTCTTAGAAGAAAATGACGTCTGAAAATCATTACTAAGAGGTCATTTTCATAAATAGAAATAATATTTATTTATTTCAATGGAAGTGAACGCATCTTAGCTATTTTTGCTTCCTATAATATTCTTTGTATTAGTTATTTTTTACCATTGCTGTGACAAAATACCAAACAAAAGCAACTTAAAGAACATAGTGTTACTTTGTCTCTCAGCTGACTGCAGTCCATCATGTTCTGAAAACCATGGTGGCCAGAACATTAGGCAGGTGGTCTCAGTACATCTATAGTCCAAGAGCAGAAAGAGGCAAAATCTGGTGCTCCACGTCCTATAACCTTCCTATGCAGTCCAGGACTCTAGCAGATAGAATGGTGCTGCCCACATTTAGTGTGGGGTTTCCCTCCTCAGGTAAGTCTTTCCAGAAAGATTCTCATAGACACATCCTGAAGAGTTCTATTCCCATGGTGATTTTGAATGGAGTCAATTCCAAGATGCCAGCCATTTTGTTAGTGATGATTAACTGTTGCACTCCTTTTCTCCCAGTTTTTCCACTGTGATGTGTGTGTGTGTTTCGAGGCATTGAATTTGGGGCCTTGAATACCATAGGAAAGTATTCATCCACTAAGTGATAACCCAAGCCCATCATTTATTTTTTTAATTCTTTTATTTGTTTACAGACTCAAGAATTTTGAGGTCACCAAGTTTCCTCTTGTTTTAGCTATGCAATTGTATTTTGTTCAATAAGAATTAAGAACACAATAAGATGTGGGTGTTTGTTTCTAAGCTGATTGTATGGAATGTGTGTTCTTCAAGTGTTAATAAATTTTAGTAGACAGGTGTCCTCCTGGATGGTGGCCACCTGCCCTGCCATTTACTACACATGGTTCTTCCTTTACCATAAGCTACTTATGGCACTTTACAACAAAAAACAAATGACAAAAAAGATTATAAATGTTGAAAGTGTAAAAAATATATAAAACAAATCGAGAGAGAGAGAGAGAGAGAGAGAGAGAGAGAGAGAGAGAGATCGAGAAAGTGATAGCAGAAGTGAGGCAAAGTTGAATGAACTGGTTCAAACAAAAACTTTCCAGCAGGTAAAGCCAGAAGGTAAAAATATAAGTCTGTGTCTATCAGATAAGCATTAACTAAACTTTCAGAAGATATAAAACTAATATTTTATAGCTTCAAAGTAGTCATACTCCCAGGAGAAATTACTGCATCATTCACAGAATTTCCATTAATGTGTTCACTGGTTCTTTATGTTTGATTACTGACACTCATTAAATGTATGCAAATTAGATTAAGAGTATAAATTCTTAGAGGCAAGTGACATGACCTAGGTACCTCACTCTTTGATTTCCTTAGATTTATATATGAAGAGTTATCTTTTGGGAAATACAGCAACTGTCTCCTTCAAGTATGGTTTATATCCATAAAGCTTTTGATCCATGCTGGGTAGCAAGGGGCTCAGGGTTGTGTGCCCTGATTTATATCATGGGTGCCTGGTCTGAGTTGTTTCTGTGACTGCAAACCACAGGATGTAATGGATAATCATAGTTTGTCAGTATAGCTGATATTCTCTTCTGAAAATCTGAGAGTAATAAGGCATATGTGTAAATGGAAAAATACCTTCACCCATTTCAATAAGACTATCTTGTGCTAGTGTATAATATGATCAAGAAACCCAGAATGACACCACAGAGGCTGGTTCACAGAATAAGACCAGAAGATCACTGCTGCGGTGAGACAGGACTTCAGCCACAGAGTCTGTCAGCCACTCAGGTACTCTTTGAATAGTTTTTCCATAGAAGGTAAATATTTGCTAGCTAAGTAAAAGATTCAAATGAGAAAACTTGAAATGTTGCAGGGCATCCAAGAAGACTCCAGTTTAAAATTGGGCTCCTTTTCTGCTCTCTATCATCTCCTTTTCTGTTTTCATTTTCAGATGCATGCAAAATACTTGTTACTGATGTGTATTTGTAACACTGGTGTCTTCTGGCTCTTCAATTAAACAAATCACCAGTGCATAGCAAACAGTCTCCAATCACATAAAATCACTCCTGCCTTGTTAAAATCTCATTTGTTATAGGAACTGTTAAAAACATAATATGCCTCTGAAGAAAAATTATTGCTGGTCATATTGCAACAGGAAATAATTCTCCCTATAAATCAATACCAGCAGGGATGTTTTTATTAAAAAGATATCCACAGGTCAATGATTAATTTCTACTTGACATCCTTATTTAGTAAATTATATCCCCTTACTCCTTTGAGTAGTTAGGTGTCATGACCTTTTGTTAGTGTCAGATAGAAGCAATTTGAAACAGAAATGAAATAGAACCAAGTTTCAGATGAGAACTTGTGTTCAGAAATTTTTTAGCTGTACAATTGAAATTGACCTATGGGAGAATTAATGGAAGGTGGGTATCTTGTCTAGTTCAAATTTGGTTGAAAAAAGCCTAGAGAATATTATCAGAGAGAAAATTTGTGGCCCAGTGTGTAACCTCTGGATTTTGTCAATAATCACAGAGTAACCCACTATTTTTGTGCTTTGGACTCCTGCTTCTCAGGTTGATGTGCATTCAATCTCTTGGGAGGTTTTGTTAAAATATGGCAGACATTCTGCTTTTACGACTAGCTTCCAGATATAAGATGATACAAACTAAACATTTTAGTAGAAATGTTCTTGCCTGAGCAGCTAATTTCCATCCTAGATTGCCTTGTGTACTGTTCACAGGAGCTACCATCGTGTCAGAGAACATGTTAGCAAGGCTTGGTGCTGCCTATATGAGCTGCCTGCTGTGCTCTTAAATGACAATGGTTTTTAACATCATTTGAACACTTACTTTATAACAAGTTCTAATCTAATAACACACCACCACCATTATATTTTATTTTCATAACATTTTATTTAATCCTATGGCTCAGGATTTTCATTATCCTTACCTTACGAAGGTGTGGTCTTTTCTGAATTTCCACATCTAATGTGTAGCTCCTGGACAAGCAAAGTGCAAGTCCAGGGATGAATATCGTATGGTCCTGTTAGATTGAAGTAAGACCATTCCATGCCATCTGGATTGGCACTTTTTTTTTCCTGGAGAGATGTGAACACACATCTATTCACCCCAGATAAAGGTTAGACAACAGACCAAAGAACAATTGAGCCAATACCAGTTTTGATGAACCAATGAGTTTATTGGGTTACTTACGATGTAGGGTGAGGGATTACTTCCAGGACCAATGGATGACTCAAAGACAAAAGCCCACCCAGCATAGGTGATGACTCACAGGAGCTGCAACTCCTCAGCACACCATACAAGCTGCAGGTAGCTAAGCTGGCCCGGGAACCTCCAGCACACTGCAGGACTTCCAGGCAGCTGGGCTTGTTGGAGAGTCTCTCCCCAAGCAGTTGTTTGACTTTTACATAACCTTAGGGCACAGTTTCACAACTTTTCCCCCAGACATGTTGACCTCCTGTGTCTATGTTTTCTGAGCTTTCTTCCTCTCCACAGGAGGGAATGTTTCAATTACCCACAACACTAGTCAGAGTCTGCCTCTGAACAGTTATCTACCACTTCTATAATCTTGGGGAGTGGTTTTTGACCCTCTAAATTTCAGCTATTCCAGAGCCTTCCTTTTTTTTCTCCAGGAGGGAATATTTTAATTCCTAGGAATTTGTTAGGCAACACATTAATTAAAAGCCAAAATTCCAAGATTATGTGGATATCACACTGTTTCTTATTTTCTCCAGACCTGGTTTTCAGGTTTAGGGTGCATATTTCTTGGCCACCTCTCAGAAAGCCACAATTTAGCAGAGATCTGGCTGCTTTTTTCTCAGTAGTATACTAATTACTAAGTATTGTAGTCTATGAATTGGGACAGGGTGGTCCTGTCAATCCAAATTCACTGAGGTTATAATTAACGTAAGTCCCTGAAACTTCCGGCAACAAGCTGCCAGTCTTAACTATTAAAATAGAATGGGTTTTCATTATTCTTCATAAGTATGATTTTGGAATTTTCTGATGAGACCATTTTAATTCAGGCACCTTCAGTTTTGTTCTAACCTCTAAACACTGTACTTTCAGGATGAAAAATATTGCTCAGAATTTCTAAACCTTAACCTTTTGCAGTTTTTCTACTCATTTTGATGACATAGGCTATTTTAACTGAAAATTGGGAAAGTGTTAATAAAAGTCTTGCTGGGGTCTTTAGTAGGGACTCTGTGATCATCACGTTCAACATTTTGTTTCATAGTTTGGAAAGCATTCTGTGCAAAGAGCTTTCATTATTTGTCATGGCAGCAAAGGTAGAGGTCAGAGGTTAAACTGGTGCATCTAACCCAAGGACTCTTCAGCTGTCTTCCATGTGAAGACAATAAAATGACCACAGAAGGTTTTATTAGCGTTTCTGAAACTTCTTCACATACCTGTCTTATTTGCTTCTACAGCTGCCACATGGAATAAGCAGGACAAGATTCCTTACTTCCTCTACTAGAGAAAGAAATTGCAGATCAGGGAAGTTAAATGTCTCATTGCTGCCACACTCCTTCTCTGGTGAAAGGTTTCATTTTTGTGGAAGGGAGGATGGGACAGAAGAGGACACCTGCCTAGGAAGCAGTACCTTGATTCTTGTCCTATCCTATCTCTTTTAATCACGTGGGCATGCTGTTTAATCTCCCTGACACCTGGGTCATTAAACATGAGGGACATCCTGGGAGAGGAGTGCTGTTTTTGGGAACTCATAGGGCTCATAGTCAACTTAGGATCAGGAGCGAGGTGAACAGAGAGTAGGGAAGGGAGACACGAGTTGGTTGGACCAGGTCAAAGTAAGTATAAAGACAGCAGCCATTGTTAATTGTATTTATTTGATTTTTTTCCCGTTGGTAAAGCATTTATCCAGATCCACAATAAATCAAAGACATGTTCAGTGTTAATGACCACATGACACTATTGTCTTAGTTGTGACCACCTTTCCCTTCCTCTGTGGAGAGAATTGGATGAGCAGCTGCTTCTTAGGAAACATACTTTAAAAACTAGCTTGAGATGTGGAGTCTGGGGCTTGGGTGATTGTTACTGAGCCTTATGTCACTAATGACAACATGTTGTGCATCAGGATGTGATGAATAAAGTCTACTCTACAGGGTCCAAGGATTTGTTTGCAAGCCAGCTTTGGGTGGGGCAGAAATCACTGGAGAAATCTAGTGAGTGTAGGCATCTCATTGTTTAGAAGATTTCTGCTTTCTAGACAAGTGGGAGACAGATGAATTCTTAGTGGAATTACACTTTCCTTTTTCTGGATGAGTTTCCAAGCTAGATAAATCTAAGTGACTTAAAATTGTATACTTGTGCTGGGCGTGGTGGCGCATGCCTTTAATCCCAGCACTCAGGAGGGAGAGGTAGAAGGATCACCATGAGTTCAAGGCCACCCTGAGACTACATAATGAATTCCAGGTCAGCCTGGGATAGAGTGAGACCCTACCTTGAAAAACCAAAAAAAAAAAAATTGTATACTTGTTATCACATGGATTGTTCTTTATAATTGTGTGCACATTTCTCAATTTTAAGGAGGTGTGTAATAAGTATGCTTGTATGACTATCTTAATAAACTGTTGCTCAGACAAAATATCTGATAAAAATAAGTTTACAGGAGAAAGGTCAATTTCAATTTATGGTGGGAAAGGCATGAAGGCCAGAGCTTGAGGTAGCTGATCGTATTCTGTAAAGTATGGACACTGTGAGAGACGAATGTTCTCACTGAGCCAGCTCTCTCCTTTTTATACAGTCTGAGACCTCAGCCCATTGGATGGTCCCTCCCACAGTTAAGGTGGGGCTTCACTTTTAAATTAACTTAATCAAGATAATTCCCCACACACAAGCACAGGTGCTAACCTCATCTGGAGAATGCCCCACAAGTGATTATAGGTCCTGTCAAATTTGACATCCATATAAATAATCACAATGATAAGGCTAGAAGTGCACCTTCTTTGGCTGTTCATGGAAGTTGACAGGGTTACATTTTTCACTGTGTTTGGAGAAGTACCTCACCTAGCACAAACAGGAGTGTGTCAGTATTCACGTTAGAGTCTCATTTTGTTAAAAGTTGAGTGATAATATAAGATTGCTATTTCTTCTAGTTCTCAAATCAATCTAATTAATATTTTTGTTTTTAGAGGCTTGTGGATCAAACATTTTCCTGAAATACTTTAAGATTTGTCTCCCAAGTCTGTCTTTATTGTTATCCAATACCAAGAACACATGCCTAGCTTAAGTATTCTGTTTCCTCGTTCCCATGGGCATATATTCCCAAATTTATGAAAGTCTCTCTATTTTTTAAATACAAGGAAATTTTTTAAGTTTTCATCAAGAAATTTGCTGTGGCATTTTCAAACTTTTGGTTCTTTTACTTTTTTCCCCACTTTATTTAATTTTAGCCTCTCAGTGGCTGGAGCCGCTGGGTTCCTGGCATTATAAATATGCCAACAGAGGTAGCTGTGCCTTGCCCAGGGGCCCTGCCCATTCTGAATACCTCCCAAAAGGAGAAAACACAAAAGGAAACCAATAAAATAAAACCAAAAAGAGGAAGAAATTCAGATCATTTTCTTCCAGCCTGGCAGGAACTCACAACAGTTTGTGTGTAACAAGTTAGGATGGGAAGAAGCCAGGATCCAAAAGAAGGTCAGCCTGCCAGGTCCCTGCAGGTGCTACCGCTGCATCTTTCTCCAGCAGGAAGGGCACCACTGCCCCTCACTCCCTTCCTGCCCCCAGTGTATAGGGCTGCTCCTTTACCCTCTCAGTCCCAGAAGGAGATGGGATTTTCACAATCAAGTATTCAGTGAATTATAATTATGTCTTCTTCTTCCCTTTCACATTCTTTTCTTCATTTCATGTAGGCAAGAACCTGCACTGCTAGAGTTACACATCTCTCCTGCACAGGACTTAGGAATATACAACTGGCTTCTCCCAACATACTATGGTCACATTTACAAATTTTTAAAACTATGTTATTTATTTATAAGAGAGAGAGAGAGAAAGAGAGAGAGAGAGAGAGAGAGAGAGAGAGAGAGAGAGAGAGAGAGAGAGAGAGAGAGAGAGAGAGAGAATGAATGTGAACCAGAGCCTTTAGTCAGTGCAAATGAACTCCAGATGCATGCATCGCCCTGTGCATGTGGCTTTACATAGGGACTGAAGAATTGAACTCAGGTCTTAGGCTTTGCAGGCAAGTGCCTGAACCACTGATCAATCTCTCCAGTCCAGAATTTTAAAGTTTTGAATATTTGGTTCAGGCAGAAGGAAATCTCCTGGCTAAAGAATTCCTAATTATGTTTAAGCTAGAGAATTTACACAATGTTTGACTTTACAGGTTCATTGATTCTTTTATAGTTTTTTCACATAATACTAATTATCTTTTGGTAGCTTTAAAGTTTTTTTGTACATTTATGCTCTGGTATTTAAAGATTTAATAACTGCTTGTCAAATATTTTCATGATGACTTTCGTACACTGCCTTTCAACATTAGAGGCATTATTGTTATAGCAAAATGATTGTTATAACCTTATCCAAACTCTTGACCTCAATCAAGCTGAGGGCTTAGAGTTCCTTAATATTATTTTGAAACAGAAATTTAAAACATCTTAGTCATTTGTTAAAAAATTTCTAGACTTCATATTTATGGCAATTGATATAGGTTTATAGAAATTTGAGCAGGTCAGGATGCTCTGACATCCCTTCTTATCTCCTCCACAAATTTTTCTCCTATTGTGTGTATTTGTACTAATTTATAACTAATATTGATACATTATTATTAACTAACTAAAGTCAGGTTATTTCTTAAGCATTATGAATTTTAGTTTTCTCCACATCTTCTTATGACTCGATCTCCTGCTTTTTCTTTTTCTTTTTATATTGATTTGAGTTTTTAAAAAGAGTTTTAGGTTCATTCTAAAATTGTGAGGTAAATACATAGAAATTGTTGATACTCTGACCCCCGTTCATGTACAACCTTTCCCCTTATTAACATTCTTCTAGCAAGGGTTGCATCATTGGCTTGTCCCTTCTGGTGCTTTGCTCATGTACTAGAGAAGTGTACAATGACTGAGCCTACCATTACAGTCATGGGTATCTCCCCTCTGCTAAAATTGCTCATGCTCCACTTGCATTTATTAATCTCTCCCTGTCCCCAGCCCATGATAATTCAAGATCTTTGTATTGCCTCTATAATTTTGCTTTTTTCAGGGTATTTGGTATGTGGAGTTTTCAAAGTATTATCTTTCCCATAGCAATATGCATTTTAATTTACTCTCTCTCTCTCTCTCTCTCTCTCTTTGTATAGTGTGTGGATATTCACAGGTGTAAGAGTATGTACATGCCATTGTGCAAGTGTGGAGGTCAGAAGACAACTTTTGGGTGTCAGTTCCTGCCTTCCACCTCATTTGACACAAGATATTTGTTTTGGTATTCTCTCTCCTCCTTCTCTTCTTCCCTCTCTCTGCTCTCATTCTCTCTCATTGTTATTATTAAGTGCTATCCTCACTGATCTCTGGGCTAGTTGGTCTCAAGCTTCTGAGTTTTCCTGTCTTCACCTCTCATTTCACTGACAGTGTGCTGGGATTAAGGAAGTCTAATGTCCACCACAGCTTCTAGCTTTTAATGGGGTTTGGGGGTCCCAACTAAGGTATTTATCTTTGAGTGACAAGTGCTTTATCCATGGAACCATTTCCCCAGCTCAGTAACTTCTTTTTGTCATTTGACAGGTCATTTATTTTTAGTGTTGGATAATATTGTCTGGAAATACCACAGTTTTTTTTTTATCAATTCCCCAACTGAAGGATATATATATTTTTTTCTCAGTTGTTTCCAATTTTGATAGTTATGAATAAAGTTTCTATGAAATCTTTATGCAGGGTTTGTGTTAATGGGATTTTAATATCACCTAGATGGACACTAAGGGACACGACTGCTTTATCAAATAATAACAGTATGTTTACATTTGTAAGAAAATCCCAAACTATCAAGGAGTAATATTTTGCTTTCCCACCAGTAATGGTTTTGAAAGTTTCTATTACTCAACTTTTCACAAGAATTAGGTTGCATATTTTTATTTCCATATTTTCATAGGTGTAAGGTTGTCTTAATTTGGAATTCCCTACTTATGTATGAAACGGATCATCTTATTAATTTGCAGTTCCCTACTTACATATGAAGCCGATCATCATTCATATGATAAGCCACTGGTATTTGTTCTTGGTTGAGGTCATTTCTCAGATCCTTTGTTTACTTTTTTAAATGGGTTGCTTATTTTCTTAATACTCAGTTCAGACTTGGGTTTGTTGGTAATAGTTTGGCTACCATTGCTTTATATAATCTTTCTTCAATAATATCTTTCCACTGACTGATTAGAATTTGTCAGTGCTGGTGAAGATGAAGTCACTCAGCTCTTATATCAGAAGGACGCTTGGGTGTTCCATCATCACTAAATTCAAAATCACCTAGATTACACCCTGAATTTTTTTCTAGAGGCCTTGTAGTTTTATATTTTGCAACTGTATATTACACTGAGTTAATTTTTTTGTGAAAGGCCTGAAGCCACTGTCCATGTTCTTCTTCTGAGTTTTGTTCTCTGCTCACCGTGACAGCATTGTACAAGGATTTTCCTTTGTCCTTTGACCTTCTGGTATTCCTTTGTCACACATGGATAGACTCTAACTGCATTGATCTCTTTCTGGGCTTACTCAACTACTAGTCTCTTTATCAGAACCACACTGGCTTGACTATTACAGCCTTCCTGTCCGTGAATCTGGGCATTCCATTCATTCAGCTGTGTTGATCTTTAGAACTATACTTTCTAGCAAAGGGCAGTTATGAGACTTTTATGAAATCAGATCAGTCATGCACCACTGAGCATATGAATATGCTGCTAAACTGAATGATCTTTATAGTGCTTTTTCTAACAAGGTTTTATCTGGACTCACAGAAAACTAATAGAATATAGTAAATCCTATGACTGTCCCCACCCCTTGCAGGATACACTGAACTCTTACTGTGAACCCCATGGCCCATGCGTGTTATACTGATGAAAAGACTGAGTTGGCTTCTTCATGCATAAACCCATTTAACAGTCTTCCTCTCCTCTGATTGACAGTGAAATCTTGTAAGCTTCCAGGTTACAAGAAAATAAACCAGGCAGTTCAACTGACTATCGGGTAGTTGTTTTTAGAATCTGGTCAGAATCATTACAAATGTGTATCCTTTTTAGTGGTAGAGGATATGGTTCCACATAGTTCTCCTTTGGGGAGAAATATCAGATCATTGATTCAATTTGTTAATTCTTGGGCCTTTTTAAAGCCTGGAATGTAACATATACCTATATGGTTTTAATCAATCAATTATGAGCTTATGATTCATTCATAATGTTGTAAATACCTTTGGTTTGTTCATTCCTTACTTTCCAGTCTCTTCATGTGAACAAATCAGGTGTTCATATGTTCTCCTGCCTAGGTCGTTTATATCTTATGCATTTTGGAGAATAAAATGAGCATCTTTATCTGTCTTGTTTCTCATTTTTACATACAAAAAGTGTCCTAACCAGGACAGATATACAATTGTGCAGATGCATTCATTTAATCCCGAGATGCATGTATGTGCTTTTTTTTCCTATGGCTGTGGTAGACGCTGTTGGGGTCCACATCTGCCAGCCAACAACACCTACAGTTCTTTTCCTGGATTTCCCTGAAAGCTGCCTAGGTTGTTTGGCTGACGTACAGAGCAAGCTTGCAAAACGTTGGAAGTAACACCCATGGCCAGCAGCTCTCCACCAGTGGTTGATAGGAATAGATATTTAAATAGTTCAGCTTTTTCTTAGCCAAGGATAAAAGTCTCATGACACAAAAACAAAACAGAGACTAATGGAGAGGCGCAAGAGATATGAGGATGTGTGGGGGGAAATCATAACGGTTTATGGTCTATAATTATGGAAGCTGTCAATAAAAAGTTTTTTTTTTTAAATGTAAGATCAAAAAGAAATAAGTCTCATGTATGAGTTCTTTTACTGTTTGCAGTTTCCCATGGGATGAAAGCTCATTTGCTTTCAAGGGTATGTAGCCTATGTTTTCCTGTGTGTTATATTGTTTGGTGTGGTGTGTTCATAACACTTCCATGTGGCGGCCTGAGTGGAGCATCCTGTGAACTGTGGCATCACTTGCCTGTTCTTATTTAAGCCAGAGTTTCTTCCTGATTTGGTGATTGCTATTTTTTTCATGAGCTCCAAGGATTTTGGGGTCTCTGCTCCCCAGGACTGGAGTTACACAAGTGTATGCCCTGCTGTCTTTGTGCATCCTGTGAACTCCAGCCATCTCTCAGACTTCCCTCTTTGAAGCTTGCATAGAAAGTGTTCTTAACCACTGAGACATCTCTCTACCTTGTTATCTAGTTTGATAACAAGTTCTGCCTTTGTATGTCTTTTGTCCTATTGATGGCATTGAAACTTACAAAATAAGTTCATTGGAATCAAGTTCTTATCTTTTGTCTGGTCTGGTGTAATACAGTCCGATACTGGTGAAAATAAAATTAATAGTTTTTCAAAATTTTCCTTTCTGAAATAAACATTTTGTGGTAATTTGAACATATATAGCCACATAGGCTCAGGTGTCTTATTAAACTTAAACCTGTAACTTGGATCTTCAGCTGTAAGACTGGAGGAGGTGTCACTGGGGGCAGATCCTGGAGTCAAGCCCTAGGGTGTCACTGGGGCCAGATCTCAGTTCCATCCCAAAGTTGTAGAGAGAGGAGTTTGAGCTTTGGTAGGGCATGCTTGCTGCTTTTGGGTGTTTGCTGGTTGTTTGGTTGATTCTGTCTGCTTGGATCTGTGAAAGGGAGCCAGCTTCCTCTGACATTGATGGAACTTCCCCTGGATCTATACACTTGAAATAAATTCCTTCCCTCCATAAACGATGGGTGTTGGGAACTTTGTTACAGCAACATGGCGCTGACAACA
>PVHP010046544.1:0-13254 GCA_004024765.1 Zapus hudsonius | reverse complement strand
AAGAGTTTTTTTTAACTCCTATAAGCAGAAGCATGGAGAAAATGTGTGGGAGTGGATTCTGAGTATGGCAATGGGATAACGGAGGAAGGAATATAAGATTGGGTCAGGCTGAAATTATCGGAATGGGCCCATTGACCAATGATTACAGGTTTAATACTGCAACTTATGAAATTAGAAGTGGTTCCAAAAGTTTATTTGATTGGTTGGCTGAAATATGGATCCAAAGGTGGCCCACTATGAATGAGCTCCACCTGCCTGATATTCCTTGGTTTAATGTTGATGAAGGGATTACAAGGCTTAGAGAACTAGGAAAGCTGGAGTGGATTTCATCTTCGTCCTGACTATTGGAGCATCTGAATATGTGCCTCTCACTAACAGTATAAGAAACAGATTTGTGAGGACTGCTCCAGCACACTTAAAGTGCCCAGTAATTGCTCTTATATGTAAAGAGGACATCACACTGGGAGCTGAAGTTGCTGCATTAGGTCAATTAGATGTAATGGGTTTTGTTGGATCTCAGAATAACAGGGGCCAAGTGGCAGCACTGAATTGCCAAAGGCGAGGTGAGCATGTTTACCATAATCGACAGCCTAGGCAGAACAATGCTCATGGTGGTATGACTTGTACAGAACTTTGGTACTGGCTGATTAATCATGGTGTTCCCAGAAGTGAAATAGACAAGAAGCCTACTCAGTTCTTGCTTCATCTCTATAAGCAGAAAAATTCCAGGGCAAAGGAACAAAAGCCTACTGTGAATTATAATAGCAGAAAATCAAAGCCTCTTAACCAATTTCCAGACTTGAGCCAGTTTACAGATCCATAGCCCCTTGAATGAAGGGATGGCCAGGTCCTCTTGAGGATGGACCCTCCTACAACCCCTAAATGTTTCAATGTTAAGATTAGTCCTGTCCTTCCTCAGAGGGACCTATGGCCTTTTGCTAGGGTAACAGTTGATTGGAAAAAAGGAAATAATCAGACCTTTCAGGGCCTACTAGACACTGGCTCTGAATTGACATTGATTCCAGGGGACCCCAAGCAGCATCACGGCACTCCAGTTAAAGTAGGTGCTTATGGAGGTCAGGTGATTAATGGAGTTTTGGCAAATGTTTGACTGACAGTGGGTCCAGTAGGCCCCCGAACTCATCCTGTGGTTATTTCCCCAGTCCCAGAATGCATAATTGGGATAGATATACTTAGGTGTTGGCAGAACCCCCACATCGGCTCCCTGATTCATGAGGTGAGAGCTATTATGGTTGGAAAGGCCAAATGGAAGCCATTGGAGCTCCCATTGCCAGGGAAAATAGTGAACCAAAAGCAATATCATATTCTGGGAGGAATTGCAGAGATTAATGCCACTATTAAGGACTTGAAGGATGCAGGTGGTGGTTCCCATCACGTCTCCCTTTAACTCTATTTGGCCTGTTTAGAAGACAGACGGATCTTGGAGAATGACAGTTGATTATAGGAAATTTAATCAAGTAGTGACTCCAATTGCAGCTGCTCTCCCTGATGTGGTTTCTTTACTTGAGCAGATTAACACATCTCCTGGTACCTGGTATGCAGCTATTGATCTTGCCATACCAGTCCACCAGAAGGACCACCAGAAGCAATTTTCTTTCAGCTGGCAAGGTCAGCAGTACACTTTTACTGTTTTACCTCAAGGTTATATTAATTCTCCAGCCCTGTGTCATAGCTTAATTCGCAGGGATCTTGATCTCTTGTCTCTCCCACAAGGTGTCACATTGGTTCATTATATTGATGATATTATGCTGATTGGTTCCAATGAACAGTAGGTGGCAACCACTCTGGAGTTGCTGGTGCAGCATATGTGAATTAGGGGATGGGAAAGAAATCCATCCAAAATTCAGGGACCTTCCACCTCAGTGAAATTTCTAGGTGTTCAGTGGTGTGGGTCATGCAGGGATATTCCTTCTAAGGTGAAGGATAAGTTGTTGCACCTGGCCCCTCCTGCCACTAAGAAAGAAGCACAACATCTTCTAGGAGGCGAGTGTGTGTTATAAATCTACTTTAATGTTGAATTCTATGCAATCTCTGGATTTCTGCTTTGAGGAGTTATGAGTGTCCTCAGGGTATATACTGTCTCCCTGGAGCAGGGTGTCAGGCTATGAGTGAACATAGCACTCATGTTTAAATTGCTACTTTCTCTGTGATTTCTCCTGTGCCCTGGCAGATTACTAGAAGTGGCTGATCTCATGACAGGCAGTAGGCAGTTGTTGCAGTCAGCTTCTTAGTTGCTGTGCAGAAAGAACCCAAACAAAAGCAGCTTGTGTAAGAATGGGTTTATTTGGCTTACAGATTCAAGGGGAGACTCCATCCTGGCAGGGAAATCGATGGCATGAGCAGAGGGCTGGACATCACCTCTGCCACAGCACTGCAAACAGCAGTAGGAAGGTGTGCCAAATACTGGCAAGGGGAAGCTGGCTTATAACCCCCATAAGCCCACCCCCAACAACATAGCTTCATCGAGGTTGTAAAACCCAAACTGCCATCAGCTGAGGATCGATCTATCAGAACACATTCAATTGTTTGTGGGGGACACCTGCATAAAACCATGACAGTCAGCCCCTGGGCCCCACAAACTAATAATCATACATGATGCAAATATGTTCAGCTCAACTCTTAAGTCCTTGCAGCTTTCAATTGAGCCATAATACCAAAAATAAACCCGCAATGGCACAGAACATTCACACTGCAAAACATGAGGCACAGCAAAAACAGATTGACCAATACAAGATTTAAAACTAACAGGGCACGATCAATCTCTAACTCCAAGTTCAATGATTCTAACCAATAACACAAGTCTCTTGGAGATTCAATTCCACCCCTCCAGCTCAGCTACTCACAGTCATCCGGTGCTGGCAGCTTGCCTTGGCACCCATCCATAGTCCTGGAATTTTTTGGGTCTCCATTGCAAACCACAGTTCATCCTCATGGCCCCATCGGGCTCCATGCAGGCAACCTTGCACACCTGCTTCACATGCTGATGGCCATTTTTCAAAAACAAAACTGTGTTGCAAATCCAATGACCCTCTCTTTCTAACCAATCTCCATTCTACAGAACCAGGTGGGCTACCAACTTGTTAATCCAGGGGATCAAAGCATTCAGGCTCCTTACTTCAAAGAGTCCACACTCTTTCTGTTGTTCTAATGCAGACCGGCTGGCTGAATCTCAATGGTTGTAATCTCTCAAACAATTGCAGGTGAACGGGCAGCAGTTTCGACCCAAAGATCTTTCTTTCTGTGCCATCTCCATCTGCTCACACCAGTCCATCTTTATGTAAAATAACCCTGCACAGGTTTCCAGGACACAGGTAGGCAGAATGCAGCAAGCCTCACACGCAAACTGCTTCTGGCACAGTCCTAACAAAGTTTTCTCACCCTCGTAAGCCAAACCTCATAGTCCATAGTTCTCATTACATTCAGGTATTTAAACTCTGACCAGAATGATCCAATACGCTGTACTTACAGCACTGCAAGGCACCTCTTAGGTAAAGCTTTCCAATCTGTCCACATTCCTTCTGTAGATCACTTCCAAAAGCCCAAAGCCACAAGATTAGGGTTCTAGCAGCAACAGATGACCCCATGTCCTGGTACCAAAACTGTTGCGGTCAGCTTTCTAGTTGCTGCGCAGAAAGAACCCAAACAAAAGCGGCTTGTAGAGGAATGGGTTTATTTGGCTTACGGACTTGAGGGGAGACTCCATCCTGGCAGGGAAAACCATGGCATGGGCAGAGGGCTGGACATCACCTCTGCCACAGCACTGCAATCAGCGGCAGGATGATGTGCCAAATACTGGCAAGGGGAAGCTGGCTTATAACCCCAAAAGCCCTCCCCCAACAACACAACTCTAGGGAGGTTGTAATTCCCTAACTGCCATCAGCTGAGGATCGATCTATCAGAACACATTCATTTGTTTGTGGGGGACACCTGGATCAAACCATGACAGCAGTCATCTAACTTTTCTTTATGTATTGATAGATCTGGGATCTCCCTCATTTTTGATACAATAAAAAAAGTACTAGACTTTCTAACCAACTGTATATTTCAACATACACCTAAGACACACATGGTAATCACTGACTGCTGTTGAAGAAGTTGATAGCACTGAAGATGCAGGAGCTTTCTGATAGCCATTTCACAAAGGGGAAAGTTGGGCTTAGAGAGCCATCTCCAGTAAAGGCCCTTCGTCTACAAGGAAAGTGGGTCCAGGTCACCCTGGGGCAGAACACCATACTTCTTCTGGCAAAGGGAATCTCAAAACTCTCATGAGCAAGACAACCCAACACTAAGTCTGAAAGCAGGAAAGAGCTGAACTGACTTGGGTCTGGGATTCCTTGGTCTGTTTCCCCACTTTTTGGTTGCATTCAGTGCCCATCATAGGGCACTCACATCAGATGAGTGTAAACCTGGTGTGAGTGATACCATTGTTATCACTAGACAATATTAGTCTCTATTATAATGTCAGAATCACCATAATTATGTCAGATTTCCATGGCAACTGTAACTTGCAGGCTTGTTTTCCACATCTGAAATATTTCTACACATTCCTAGATCCTGGTTAGTGAACTTGGACAAGGGTTGCACAACCTGAGCTCTTACTCTTCAAACCTCAAATTGTCTCTTTAGGGACAGTTCGGGTCTGCTCTTAGGGGTAGGCCATACAGTATGCTTGCTGCTTTTTTCTTGTGTCTTGCTAGCTCCTGGAGCTTTCCCATCATCTTTCCAACTAAAGCTTTATGATTAGAGGTCCACACAATGCCATCCTGCTCTGAGACTGAACGAACCCTAAACCAGTTAAAAACTTAGAAAAATAGAATATATTCAGTGAGTCCTTTCAGAGGTGATATTGATGAATGTGTCTTGGATTTGATGGCAAATGGACTTCCTATTAATGAAACCCCAAATGTGGCACTTATCCAGCCAGCAGTGCTGTGTTGGACAGCCACAGCCTGTGATGTGTGTCTATTTCTGTTAAAGGAAAGTTAATTTCCTTGCTACTAGTTATAATGGTAGTGTGTGAAAATGCTTTAGTACTTCTTCTTGAAGAAACCCACTCAAATACTAAAGAACAATCTTCTTGTTGCACATTCATCCAGTAAGCAGGGTGATATGACTTTCATATTTAGAGAGCCTCTCAATTTCTTTAAGTACAAAGATTGCAATTGGGACACATTTTAGAAAAGGGGATAAAGGGGATTGAAAATCATATATCATGAGTGCTCCATTTAGAAATCTTCTCATGAAGAATTTGAAGAATTTTTCATAGATTATAGCAAAAATTATAATAACGTTCTACCAAGGCTGTTTGTGTAGCTATTTGTCAGGTTTTTTGTCTAGATTAAACTGCTAGAGAGAAAAAAAAAATCATGTGAACACTATGTTTTAAAATTAATTCTTTTTAAAGTGTAGTTATTATGAACAATTGTCTGGTAATAACTCTTTTCTCAGAATCATCTCTGAGCTTAGATGTTTTTAATCATACTTGGGTTTTCATAAGTTATAAGTTTTGTTTCTGAAGAGACTTTATGAGACTCACGTAACTGTTTAACACTGAGGTAAAGTGATATGTGTATCAAACTGAACACAAGTTAATTAATTAGTTATTCGTTTATTTATTGGTTGATATTAGACATTGAATCCAGGGACTTGCTCATGCTAGACAATTGTTCTACTACTGAGCTACATTACCAGCCCCAAAGTCACCCAGCAACAAAAGTGGCACAAGTGCCTGGTTTTCCATTTTTAGCAGCAAGAGGCTATAGCCTGTATACACACACACACACACACACACACACACACACACACACACACACACACAAATAAATGAAACATTTTAAAAAGGAGTTTGAGTTGCAGTTGCTGCTTTTGAGCATATCTATTACCCCACTTTGGAAAAAGTTACTTTAAATTTTATCATATATCTAATCATGGAGGATTTTATATATTTATTCTCTAATTTATTTTGTATACATTCTGATTTATTTATACTTTTCATATTAGTAATGTGATTTTATGCAGGGAATGAAATGAACTTCGTTGTTACCATCATAATTAATCCTTCCATACAAAATAGAAAACTTTTTCTAAGATTGATAGATTTTTCTGAGTTAAAACAGACAGAAAGAAAAATATAAGTGAAATTTGACAAATCTCCTATCTGAGGTATAAAAGAAACACAAATTTAGATAATCAAAGGATCAGTTTTAAATTTTAAATTTTCTTCCCAGATGTTCAATGTTAGAGCAATTTGACAAATTCCTGGGTTAAATATTTTATTTTTATTTATTTATTTGTGAGCAGAGGGAGACCAAGAGAAGAGACACACACAGAGATATAGAGAATGGGCATGCCAGGGCCTTTAGCTCCTGCAAACTCCACATATACCAAATTGTGTATTTTGTCTTGATATGGGTACTGGGGTATTAAAACTGGGTCCTTAGGCTTTGCAGGTAAGCACCTTAACCAATGACATATTTCTTTAGCCTCTTTCTTTCTTGCTTGCTTTTTCTTTTCTTTTCTTTCTTTCTTTCTTTTTCCTTTGGTGGGTTGTGTGCGTGAGTGGAGGTGGGTGGATACCATAGCATGTATGTGGAGGTTAGAGGACAACCTCAGGTGTTAGTGATCACCTTCCTATGAGGAAGTGTTTCATTGTTCAATTGTTCACTACTGGTTCCCCAGGCTAGTTGACCTGTGAGTTTTCAGGGGATTGTCCTTTTTCCATCACCCAACTCACCATAGACACATTGGCAGTACAGATGCTGCTGCTACTGTGCCTGGCTTTAAATGTGTTCTGGTCATCTGATCTCAGGTACTTACACTTGCACAACAAGTGCTTTATTGACTGAGCCATCTCCACATCTTAGTTTCTTCGTTTGATGAGAAGTCTAACACTTGTAATATTTACTTATGAGATTATTGAGATTTAAACTAACATATAATAAGTTGTAAATGTAACATACTACAGTATTTTCACTGTCTCAATAATTATTAAATAATGAATCTACAGATAATTTAAATGCTTAGTATTTAATGGCAGTAAGAACATCAGAACACACTTATTTTAGAGTAAACCATGCAAACATTTCAAAATTTCAATGACAATGCTAAAACATTTTACAAAGATATAATGCACAGAAAGCTTTGTTAAGAAAACAATACAAGACACATATATTATCTTAACAGATTTAAAATGAGTTACAATTATTTATCGACTAAAGAGGTATTCATTATTCTAATGGAAATATTTATTAGGAAACATAAGCATTAAGAGGATTTCTAAAATGAATGGGAAAAATTCACTTGGTTTACCTATTTTGTAAACCAGGCTAAAAGGAAAAGCAATATCCAGGAATCAAATGAACTTTAAAAAAAAGATAAATGACATCCAATGTGAACATACATAAATGCAGAGTTAAAATCAGGTCTTATGACAAAACTGGCACACAAATGTTTCAGATATCCTTCACACTTTAGATTACATGTGCAATAATGAAGACATAGAGAATACTTCAAAATAATGCAGTTTTAAAAATCCTAATTATGGAGTTGCCTTACTCTTCTAATACTCTACTGTGTGGTTTTCTGTTTTGTTTGTAAAATCAAGTTTCAATACTCCACCAGCGTTTCCCTAAAATTAACCCTTTGACATTAGTTCTTACACAAAAGAGAAAGGTAACATTCAAAACCACACTAAAAAACCAGTTGTGGTGACATGCATAAAATAACCCCAGCACGACAGGCTGCAGAGTCTCAAAACAAAACATAGCAATCAAAACAGATACCAGGAAGATGTAAGGAAAAAGATCAAGGAAACACATTTCATTCAGAAACAAAATGCCCCCTTTCAACTGCAGAGTCATTTAAAAACTCTTGGTTACTTCATATGCATCTGGGAACGGGACAGACACATGTCCTGAGCCAGTCACAAGAGGCAGAATTCCAGCATTTGGTATCACATTCCAAGACAGGATCAAAGTGACATTCCGGTTTCCCTTGAGGCCATTTCCATCGTCAAAGAAGAAGTACTTTGTTTTCAAATCTTTCAGCAGAAGCTTCGGATTATCACCTCTCAGAAGGATCTTGTCCCAAAGGACCACTTGATTCACAGCGTTGTTTTTAGTTGAATATTCTGCGGACAAGTACAGAAAGAGCTGCTTGACATTCCAATCAAAAGTCTTCTCCAGATCTGCGGAGATGTGAAACGTCAGGAATCCCAGGTCACTTCTCTTCCTGGGTCCCATGAAATCCTCCACGTTTTTGAGCAGGATGCGCGAGACTTGCAGACGCACGGGCGCGCCCCGGTCTTTGAAGGCCGTGGTGAAGATGCAGCCCAAGGTGAGCGCCGCCATCACGCTCAGCGAGAAGGCAAACAGCGAGTTAGCCCGCGACAGCAGGGTGCTCATCCCGCTGGTCTCCCGAGACGCAGGCTCCACACGCACACCAGCACACACGGGATCTTGGCTCTGGTCCCCGCTGCGTCCCTTCGACCCGTACAAAATGCTCAAGATGCCTTTTCCAGGACACTTGGTTAAGCCTCCAGCCACTCACTGTATGCAGTCAAAGGTTTTTGGCAGCACTGATGTCCGAAAACAGCTTCTCTGTGCGGCTGAACAAGCCCAGGGTTCCTTGATCTGCCCTTTTATTCCTCAGGCCCCACCCACAGCCTCTGTAGTTTCTGCCTGCCCAGCCCCAGATGTCCCTGTCCAGGTAGCCCCCTCCCTCTGCACACTACTGCATCAGGACTCCCACGCACCCTAGTCCCTTCTCTGCCTTTCTGCAATAGCCTGCTCATAGCTGTCTCTATGCACCCTCCCATCCCATCTCCTGTTCATTCTTCACACAGCTGCCAGCCACCTTCAGACAATAGGAATCAGGACATGCCACTTCTATCCTCAAAATAGAGCTAGAAGGCCATACATGGTCCAAACCTTGTGACCCATCTGCCCTTTTCACCTAATCCTCCCCCCTCCCCCCAGTTTGTCCTTGGTGTGCAAGGCTCCAGCTCTTGGGTCTGTCCTCTGCCCCTAGATCAAATACAGCTACACAGTGCCAGTACACCCCCAAAATGGTCTGCCATCGCTTGGCTTCTTGTTTGTTATTCAGGACTCAGCTGAAATGTCACTGCCAAAAAAGGCCTACGGTGACAATTTCACCCAGCATAACTGCCCTCTGAGTTGTTTTCTGCTTATGTTCTTCAGAAAAAGACCCCTCAGAGAAAATGAATCTACTTAATGTTATCTTTCCCAGCTTATTGCCAGGTTTTTTTTTTTTTTCAGTCTAGAGTAATAATAGCTCCGGGCCCTTTTGTGCTGTTTCTCCAGTGCCTAAAAAGTACATAAGGCACTCAATAATTTTAATAAATTGAAGGAAATGCTCTCTGTTCTATACTTAGGTAAATTTGAGTAACAACAAACGAATACATCAAAGGACTTGAAATATTAAAAGATCTTGCAAACACAGATGTGGTTTTCAACCTTAATGAATATCAGAATCAGCTGGACTCCAACCCATCTCAGTTCTCTGGTTTTGACTCAGAAGACTTGGAATATACCCAAACATCTTCCAATTTAATGACCTGCAACTGAAGATTTGGAAGAAGTTTCCACACTTGGAAAAATCTTGACCTAAACAACTAACATTTGAGTATCATCAATTTAATAACACTGAAGGGTCTCTATTAATGTTATTATTTGAAGCACAATGTTTCTTTAACCCAACTGAAAGCACAAGACTTCACTAAACTACAGTATTCCTACTCACTGGAAGGAGTGCTACCTTCTGTTCTTAATTGAGGCAGGTTCAACCATTGAACTCTTCAATATCTACCCTAGAGTGTGAATGAAAGAAGCAACAGACCCTCTAGGAAACAACAACAACAACACCTTTATTATATAAATTAAATAAATTTCAAGGACATGAAATCTGTACTGTTTGTTATTCAACTTTTCATCAGTCTACAAATTAACTGGGAATAACATTTAATAGAAGGAAAGATTTATTTTGGCTCATAGTTTCAGGGGTTTTATTTAATCCTTAGTATTTTCCCTCTATTATTTTGGCACCTGAGCAGGTACATCATGGAAGAGTGTAAGTGGGGGGAAAGAGAGAGACAGACACTCCTGGGAAAAGATATACCTTCCCCCAACAATGGCATGCCCCAGTAACTTTCTCCCTCCAAAGGTTTACATTACCTCTCATTAATGTCATCAATTTATGAATGTGTTGAGGATTAATCCATTAATTTAGTTAGAGCCCTCATGTTCCAATTACCTATCCATGAGGTGAGAACTATGCCTTCAACACATGATCATTTGAGGTCTATGCTTCATATCCAAACCATAAATTAACTAAAGTGTTGTGTTTAAGTGGAGACAGGGTGTTGGGTAGTTAGAGAGGCCAGGTATACAGAACGGAAATTATGCCTTTGGAAATGATAATAACAATATTTTATGGCTGGTTAGCTAGTGTAGAGGATTAGGCTGAGTATCACTATACTTGAGAGCAAACTCCATTGATGTTCTGAAAGTACAAAATTTTGTAAATCCTCAATTGGTTTACTGTTCCAGTAGGGCTCTCTTGATTCTCATTTTGAGCACTTTCTGGAACATAGGGTTTAATCCTGGACAGTTAAACACAGTAATTACCTGCAGATTGACAACCAGTCAAGTACTGAAAGAGAGAAAGGCAGCATTTATTAGGCAGTTAGACAGGAGGACACATAGGAGATATTAATCTTAATTTCTGTCTGCAGAGTGGAACATAAATAAATGTGGCTATTTGCCCTTCTATTTGCAGCAGCAGCTGCAGAACTGGAATTACTCAGGTGCCTGTGGAGTTCAAACCCAGCTCCATTTGGAGGTTGCACCCAGGCAAGTTAGCTTTTTTTGGATTCAGCCCTGGATCTGAAATAAAAAACCTGGCTCACAAGGCTTTTTTTTTTCCCATCTCTCAGCATCTGAGGGTTTTGCCACCTTTAAGGTTTTATCCTTCCCACCCTGGCAGCAGCCTAGATTCCAGGATGGGAAATGTTGGAAAGCTGGGAAAAGTGGGAAAGGATATTCTTGTGTTCTTCTAGGCCCATGAATTTTTAAATGAGCCCTTGACCACGTGGGTGCATCTATTCCCACTTCCTAAATCATGGACTTTCCTTCTCCCCTCCTGACTTTTGAATAAATATAATAATAATAATTATCCTTCTCAGTTGTCTTTTATTTTAATAATTATCCTTCTCAGTTGTGTTTTATTTTAATTCTTTAAGTAAAACAGACAAGAGCCCAGGGTTGGGGTTTGCATTTGAGCACCCCAAAATAATAAAATAATACTGTCTCAGTACTTTTCCATTTAAGTCGGCTAAACCTTATAATCTGCATGATTGTTTTTGCATGTTTTATTTATTTACTTATTCACAAACAGAGAGAGAGAGAAAGAAGAGAGGTAGACACAGAAAGAATGGGTGTGGTCAGGCCATCTAGCTACTGCAAATGAACTTCAGATGCATGTGCCACCTTGTGCATCTGACTTTATGTGGGTACTGGGAAATCAAACTTGGGTTGTTAGGCTTGGCAGGCAAACACCTTAACCACTGAGCAATCTCTCCAGACCTGTTTTGTATGTTTTTAAGAGTACTTTCCCCAGTGAACCAAGTCAGAGTTAGAATTCTGGATTGGATGACTAGAATTACTTTTGATTTTGTTTAGACTTTCCTGTGGGTATAAGATAATATAGATACCCCAAATAACCTTTTTAACTGTTAAAATCAGTTGTGACTCGGTGGTTATTCTTAGGGATTTAGGAGTACCCTGGCTCCTTTAACAGTTGTGTCATCTGCATAACTACACAGATGGTTCAGGGTCTTGCTGATCATGAGGCTTCCCTTGGAAGCATAATATGGAACATGCTCCTCTCCATTGACTCTCATCTTTGCAGGATGTGTACTGGTTAGAGTCCAACCTAAGGAGTTTCTATGGCCTATTTGATCAAGAAAACAGGTGTCTGGCTGAATACTAGGCTATCCATGGTCCCCTACCACAAAGACTAATCCAGACGGCCCACAGAGGAGGATATCCAGCTGACTAGGGGTGGGTGGGGAGGGGGGCAATGAGGAATTGGGGATAACAACTCATTGTTGGCCCACTAAACAATGTAACTCTTTATGGACAATAAAAAAACTAACATAAAAAAGAAAACAGGTGTCTTGTAGTACCAGGACTCTTTTAGAAGGGTGTCTTTGTCCAGTAGGTCCTGTCTGACTATATTGGGCAATGGCCAAAACGTTGCCTGTCCATTTTGTATATCTATCTGCATTGGCATAGGCCTCCAAGCTTTGGTTGTTGAATACCCAGAACAGTTTCAATGGTTATTTAGTGTTATCCTTCACAGGCTTTGTGAGACTTACTCAGATCTGAAAAGTACATAAGCTTCCTAGTTTTGTCCCTACATTAATACCATGAGATGAGCAATATAAACAAAATTACCAACATATTAAGAGTTGAATTCAAATTACATTTATGATATACAATAGCAAATTAAATTCACCTATGCACATCTTGTTACACTATAAAAATCTTGTCTATTATAGATTCTAATCAGTCTTCATTGCCACTAGATTTTTTTTATTTTTTATTTTTTTATTTTATTTTTTTATTGTCCATAATGAGTTACATTGCTTAATGGGCCAACAATGAGATGTTATCCCCAATTCCTCATTGCCCTCCTCCCCATCCCCAGTCATCTGGATATCCTCCTCCATGGGCCGTCTGCATAAGTCTTTGTGGCAGGGGACCATGGATAGCCTAGTATTCAGCCAGGTTCTCATGACCCAAGTGTGTTGTTACTGAGGGGTGCCATGCCTCTGATATTCTGGCCCACCACGGCTCTCACAATCTTTCCGCCCCCTCTTCCACTCAGTTCCCTGAGTCATGGTGGGTGAGTATTAAGGCTACTTTAATGTTGTGAGCTTAGGGGGTTTTGTCTCAAGAATCCTTGGTTTCTGTCTCACTGGCTTATCCTTTGTTGATTGAATGGCTATGGCTGTGGATCCCTTGTTCACCCTGTCATTCCCTGCAGGGTTCCATATGGATCCTCCATGATATGACTGTTGTGACTCATCTCTTGCCAGGATCTCACCTTTCTGCCTTTGGATGGTTGGTAGGGTTATATGAGCCACAGTTCTCTCGCTGCATCCTGAAAAATACAAACAGTCTCCATCGGAGAGTGAGATCAGTATAGGTTAAC